>JACJUY010001301.1:33677-46078 GCA_014220935.1 Platorchestia sp. MABIK
GCAACAGAAGTAACACAACATCAATTGACCAGATGCCAGACCTTGTCAACAGAAGTAACACAACATCAATTGACCAGATGCCAGACCATGGCAACAGAAGTAACACAACATCAAGTGACCAGATGCCAGACCATGGCAACAGAAGTAACACAACATCAATTGACCAGATGCCAGACCATGGCAACAGAAGTAACACAACATCAATTGACCAGATGCCAGACCATGGCAACAGAAGTAACACAACATCTATTGACCAGATGCCAGACCTTGGCAACAGAAGTAACATGACATCAATTGACCAGATGCCAGACCTTGGAAACAGAAGTAACATGACATCAATTGACCAGATGCCAGACCTTGGCAACAGGAGTAACATGACTTCAATTGACCAGATCCCAGATTTTGATAACAGAAGTAACACAACATCAATTGATCAAATCCCAGACCTTGGCAACAGAAGTAACATGACACCAATTGACCAGATGCCAGACCTTGGCAACAGAGGTAAAGAGTATGCCATTGAGCAGATCCGTGACCAGAGCGGCCACGAGTTTCACCTGCTGCTGGAGCACCGCAGCCGCAGGTTCCTGTTCCCACTGGAGCTGCACGACCCCGATGGCGGTGAGAGCGCCCTACAGAAGCACAGCCCTGTGGTGGGGGGGACAAAAGGCGGTCTTCCCGAGCCCCTGTGCTCATGGCTGCCTGAGAGGGGAGAGCACATAGCTGCTCCTCAGTACTCCAACAGCTCTTACCTCATCTCCCTGCATGACACGCTACACAACACGCTCAAGGTGAGTACATTTTACCTTGCTCCTCAGACATTTTTGAGTGAACTTTGTCTTGCTCCTCAGACATTTTTGAGTAATTTTGTCTTGCTCCTCAGACATTTTTGAGTGAATTTTGTCTTGCTCCTCAGACATTTTTGAGTGAACTTTGTCTTGCTCCTCAGACATTTTTGAGTAATTTTGTCTTGCTCCTCAGACATTTTTGAGTGAACTTTGTCATGCTCCTCAGACATTTTTGAGTAATTTTGTCTTGCTCCTCAGACATTTTTGAGTGAATTTTGTCTTGCTCCTCAGACATTTTTGAGTAATTTTGTCTTGCTGCTCAGACATTTTTGAGTGAACTTTGTCTTGCTCCTCAGACATTTTTGAGTAATTTTGTCTTGCTCCTCAGACATTTTTGAGTGAATTTTGTCTTGCTCCTCAGACATTTTTGAGTAAATTTTGTCTTGCTCCTCAGACATTTTTGAGTGAATTTTGTCATGCTCCTCAGACATTTTTGAGTGAATTTTGTCTTGCTCCTCAGACATTTTTGAGTGAATTTTGTCTTGCTCCTCAGACATTTTTGAGTGAGTTTTGTCTTGCTCCTCAGATATTTTTGAGTGAATTTTGTCTTGCTCCTCAGATATTTTTGAGTGAATTTTGTCTTGCTCCTCAGACATCTTTGAGTGAATTTTGTCTTGCTCCTCAGACATCTTTGAGTGATTTTTGTCTTGCTCCTCAGACATTTTTGAGTAAATTTTGTCCTGCTTTTCAGACATTTTTGAGTGAATTTTGTCTTGCGCCTCAGACATTTTTGAGTAAATTTTGTCTTGCTCCTCAGACTTTTTGAGTGCATTTTATCTTGCTCCTCAGACATTTTTGAGTAAATTTTGTCTTGCGCCTCAGACATTTTTGAGTAATTTTTGTCTTGCTCCTCAGACTTTTTGAGTGAATTTAGTCTTGCTCCTCAGACTTTTTGAGTGAATTTTGTCTTGCTCTTCACCTATTTGAGTGAATTTTGCTAGTTATTGGGTACATTTCGTCTAGCTTCACATTGCTGTTTTAGTGAGTTTTACCTTTTTTGAGTACATGTTGTCATGCTCCTTATCTGTTTTCAAGCGAATTTTGCCTGTTTTTCAGTATGTTTTGTCTACTTTTCCAGCCATATTTGTGTCTTTTCCTAAGATTGGGGACACTTTGTCGTGTTCTCAACACTGTTTGAGTCAATTTTGCCCATACATTTGAGTTAATTTTGCCCATAATCTCAGAATATTGTGATATTAAGTGTTCATTTTTTCACATTATTAAATCGTTCATGGTGAATTAATTTTTCTTCTTTAAATAATACACTCACGATCAATTAATTTGGGTATGGATATTTCTGTTCCATCTGTTTATCTCCTTTTACATTTTGGTCTGAATCTTTACATTGCATTTAGCCTCTGAACATTGTGTGTAATTATCATTTATTTAGTTGGTGTAAGTAAAATTTTCCTGATTTCGGCATATTTGCATATGGCGTGCACTGGCGTTTTCCTCTTGTCCGGGTTGGTAGCTAACTAATTAGACCAGTGGGAGTGGCTTCCATTTCCCCACCACCGTCTCCCAATACAACTACGTGTTGATGTCAACGCTTTTGGCCCAGAGCTTTGCAGCTTGTAAATATTGGACTGCAGCTCCTAAGTTCACATTCCAGGCAACCATTTAGAGTGTCCAAAATTATTTCCGTTTATGTGTGAAATTTCCCCCCTTGGACTTAGTTCAATGCCATCTAGAATATTAGCATACTTATGTTACTAACCTGGCGTCCACGTGTTTGGCATGTAAATTTTTATCTTCTGGAGAGCATTAAACTACATTTAAGAAAATTCTTTGCATGTACAGGGTGGCCCGGAAGTAACTGACCTTTTTAATTTGCTAATAAAAAGAAATGAATGTGAATGTATGTGAATGTACAATAAAAAAGGTATGTAAAGTGTTCATAACTTAGTGAATTTCCTACTACAAAGTCTGCTTAAATGTGACTAATACATATGTTTTCAATTTCAAAAATATATGTACTAAAAGGAGGCAATCTTTTTGGTATTGTTTTCATTATTGGTTTTGTACTCGCATATTCATTGCAAGTAATTTTGTGAGTTTACATTCATGGGAAATGACTGTTGTTAGTGAAAGATTTCTCAATTAGTGAAAAGTTTCCACTACTCCCATGCTAAGAGACTAGCTATGTGTTGTCTATTCTGCTCTGATGAAAAAGAAAATATTTTTTATAGGTGAATAGAAAAAGCTGATGTTCTCTGTAATAACCCAACAGAAAATAGCCCATAAAAAAAATCGCAGTATTTACTTAAAAAATTATATTAACCATACTAACCGCATGAGCATTATAGAAAACTAATGGAAAAGGTTTTTCACAATTTTAACCTTGCAGGTTTACAACCCAGAGAGAACCTCGTGCCCTGTGCACGTGTACAGCCTCGTGACGGAGGCACGGGAAGTCTTGTTGCAGGAGCCTCTGCTGTTCTGCTGCAGCGCCCCCAGCCGGCTGTGCGTCATGGCCACCTCTTCAGCTGCTATAGCAACGGATGCTGACGAGCCTGCTGTATGTGTGGGGTACTTGGTTGTGTTGTGATGCTGACGAGCCTGCCGTATGTTTGGGGTATTTGGTTGTGTAGTGATCCTGCGGTTGTGTGTGGGCGGATTTTTATTGTGCTTCCATGCTGCGGTTGTATGAGTAGGGCGAGAAGTTGTGTAGTGGTAGTGTAACAACAAAATCATGTTATGCTTTGGGCTTAAAGATGCTTGAATGTTGCGATATAGTGATACTAGAATGATGCGTTCATAATGAGACTAGCAGTCATAATGATACTAGAACTTTGCAGTCATGATGAAAGATAGTAACTTACGACTTTGAAGTGATCTCCCTGCTGTAGGAGTGTAATGCCCGCAAACAAAACTGTGTAGCCTAGCAAGACCTATTGCAATCTAGAATAATGACTCTGCATTGAATTATTAAAATTTTCAAAGTAAGAGTTCAAATTACGTCATCAGGAAAGGTAACACACACGCGACGTTTTGTGGAACACATAAATCATACTTTCAATGAATGACCTTCTTTAACTATGTTGGTCATTGTGGGTTTCTGTCTGTTCATGGAAATCAATGTTTGTTTGTGGTCTGCATTTTTCTATACTTTTTATCTCAATTTCCTTGTTCGTCAGTGTGTTTTCATACCTGTCTTGTTTGTCAATATCATGTCTCCCAGTTAACGTAAGAATCAGTTTGGGATATTAACGGACAAAAATATTGCTCATTTCATAGCTTCAAAATTTTTCTTGTAGTATAAATATTTTTATTCATTCACAATTGTACAATTTGAAAATTTAGCATTCCTGGATTTATGCAAAACGTAGAACCAGTTTATTGGACGGAAGTTTTTTTGAATGTTTAAACAAACGTATTTTTATTAACAGTGGAATACAGATTGAAGATACAGACTGTGTTATTTTTGAACATGTGTGCTTGTGGATTAATATGTACATCCCTGTTTATAGAGCACAAAGACAGACCACGTCTTGGAGGAGGTAGAACTACCAAAGGGGTGCAAGATTTTACGGCTCCTTCCATTTGGGTCGGTGAACCACTATCACGACACCTCAGATGAGCTGACGGAGGCGCTGCAGGAGGAGGAAGATGACACGCTGGTAGAAGACCTCCTTGCTGGCAGAAGGACAACCTCAGCTCCGAGTTGTTTGGTGGTCACAACCCGAGCTCTCTACGTCTGCCAGCTCTCGTTAGTGTCTTCATCAAGCCGTGTTCTGGCAACTCTGCTTTGATTAATTTGGAAATGCTGCCTGTATGTGCCCATATTTAGCTTTGCCATCTTTTCATTTCGTGACACTGCCTATAACAGCAAAATTAGCCTTCCCTATCACTCCACTGTTGACAAATCATATGTTGACAGGGAGACTGCAGAGCACCTGTTCCTGCACCATCTCCTGGACTCTGGTCAGCCAGACTTGGCCCACCGTCTGGCCTCCGTGTTCTGTCTGGATGTGTCGCTTTACGAGGTGGCTGCCGACGCCAAGCTCAGGGAGAAGAAGTTTGCTGCTGCACTCTCTCTGTATAAGCATGCTAGGGTGAGTGGTGGTGTGTGACAGGTTGAGTGGTGGTGTGTGACAGGTTGAGTGGTGGTGTGTGACAGGGTGAGTGGTGGTGTGTGACAGGTATGTTAGGGTGAGTGGTGGTGTGTGACAGGTATGTTAGGGTGAGTGGTGGTGTGTGACAGGTATGTTAGGGTGAGTGGTGGTCTCTGACAAGCATGATAGAGTGGTGGTGTTTGGGCAAGCATGCTAAGGTGAGTAGTGGTGTGTGACAAGCATGCTGTCACCGCGTCTCTGTAAAACTAACTGCAACTGCTGAAGCTTTGCCAGTATAACCAGCTACAGCAAGGCTGCTCAGGCCCTGCTCCTAAATAGCCTTGTCAGGTGGCACAAGCAAACGGAACTGAGTTCACAAAACCGTAGGTCGATAAAAAAGTTTATTTCCAGGCCAGAGTACTTCTTGTGTTAAAATGTAATTCACTTGTTTGTTATCATTAAAACTTAGTGAAGGGATCTCATTAAAATTTTTTGCTTATTCAAGAATTAGCACATTAAAATGCCACGATGGCAAAATGAATAATCTATCGAAATAAAACTCACATTAGAAATTCCTGGGCAACGAGCAACCCAAGCAGGTTTTTTTTAAGCCAAGTTCCAGTATTCGGCTTAGTTAGCAACAGGTCGACGGGGCTTATGGTGGAGGTATATTGGCTAGACTGACGCCCGCATGAGACAGCGGGACGTTGACGACTGGCGGTGCCCGCCAAGCCACGCTTTATATACCTTACCACCAGTGCTGCTAAAGAGGTCGCAAACACAACAGCACGCGCATGAGCGCACATAAGCCCAAGCATTTAAAAAAGGGATTTAAATTCAAAGAAACATTTGCTAAAAAGAACGACAGTTTTTGTCGTTCACAATGCTAAGGTGAGTAGTGGTGTGTGACGATCATGCTATGGTGAGTGGTTGTGTTTGACGAGCATGCTAAGGACAAGTGTGTAACGATCATGCTATGGTGAATGGTGGTGTTTGGCAAGCATGCAAAGGTGAGTAGTGCTGTGTGACGATCATGCTATGGTGAGTGATTGTGTTGGGCGAGTATGCTAAGGACAAGTGGTGTGTAACGATCATGCTATGGTGAATGGTGGTGTTTGGCAAGCATGCAAAGGTGAGTAGTGCTGTGTGACGATCATGCTATGGTGAATGGTGGTGTTTGGCAAGCATGCTAAGGGGAGTAGTGGTGTGTGACAATCATGCTAAAGGGAGTGGTTGTGTGGTAGTGACCAGCATGCGAAGGTTAGTGAGTGTCGGTGTGTGATATGCGTGATATGCGTGATAAGCATATAAGGACAAGCACTGTTATTAGACGAACTTTGTAGGAAAATGACACTTACCCACTAACTGTATAAAGTAAACGATAAGACATGGTCTTGACTAAAGCCCATATTAGACAGTGGCGAGCAGTGTCGGTGGTGTTACGCGAGAGATGTGCTCTCTTCTCCGAAGTCATGGCGGCCGCCTTCACCAGCACAATGCAATGCTATTACATGTCACGGTGTTGGCCTGCCACGGACACGGCGCTCAGTAGCGTACGGAAACGGACGTGGGTCGTTACGTCATAATGGTGCTCTCTAAGAATGCAAAGGACCTACAAAGCATACGAATAAAACTGCAAAAAGCCAGATTTGTTTTCATGATTGTATTTACCAATATATGTCTTTCAAGTCATCTTAATTTTCTACGGTTAACTCACAGTAATTCAATATCAGAAAATGGCTAAATGAATGTATTACATGCATTTTAGGGGTTCTCATACCAGCAAAATATATACACCATTTAAAAAAGAATTAGGAAATTAATATGGTTTAACATCAACGTCCAATATGTTTGATTACAAACTGTGGTTTGGAATGCGTTGCTCTCGTGAATGCAACTACGCTTGATTGCAATTAAAGTTTTTTGAGAAGTTCAAAATAACAATAGCGCAATTTCAGTTACAATGATTTACACTATTTATACTTTTTCAAGAAAAAAAGTGTTCAAGTATAAATTTATACTGCTATGTATAGATTTTGCATTTGTATGTCTAATATTCAGACTTGTTATTGTTCAAAATACAATCAGTACAGTGTTATAGTTTGTATGTCAGCCTGATGACTACACCTAACTCGGGCTAAGAATGAAGTGTTTCATCCGACGATGAAGTAGAGGCGCAATGAATGTCACCTTTGTGTAAGAAAATATCAGTAGGTTGTAGCACCACAATTTGGGAACATATATTTCGTCAGTTCCTGCACCAGATTTCTGGGAATCTGTTTTTAATCTGGTTTTCCCGCCTCTACTGTGACTGAAGTGTTTTTTCTTTATTTCCTCAAGAGTTAATTAAATCTCTGGCTTCATTTCTTCTACAATCTTGTTCAGTGCTGTATTTTGAAGAGATCTATCCCTATAGTCGCTACTTTTCTAACTCCATAAACATGGGTGCTTTCTTAAGATTTCTATGAATAATTTTGTCGACCACCCACCCCAGTCAGCAAGCGGCGCAGGTGAAGGGAGAAGACAGCTCATCGCAGACATCCTTCATATACGAAGTCTGATAGACTACTGGCAGCAGCGTCTACATGGATGCTCACGTGTCGTGCGGAGAGCGATCTCAAAAATCGACACTCGTGTGCGCGCGAACACCGCCACAGATAGCCGAGTTGTGACAGAAAGAGAGGAAATGGGGGGAGCTAGGCAATGCCGAGTAACACTCCTGACACTTTTTGCCGCCGTCTAATATGGGTTCAAGTTGTACATGTGTGCATGGTAACACGAGTGTAAGTTTCATGTTAGTAGTTTGTATGATGTGTTGATTGCGGACAAAGTGGTGCCATCTGTACATATTTATTTAAACTCTGTCTTGGGCATGAGAACGTGATTTAAATGTTGTCTGGTATGCTCTCACATGGTGAAAGAAGATTATATTACTCAGTCAAGGTGAGGCTTTGGTTCTTTCACTCGTGGTGTCATGGAGATCATCACTTACATACAAGCATAGGATCTGAACTTGTTTTACAGCATTGACGACTTGCGGAGAATGCTCGAGCGCGACCTTGTCGCACCTGAGAATTGCCTCAATGATATGCTTTCCAGCAATAATAACGCGTAGTATAAAAAAGAATGCGTTTTGTAAAATAGAAATGTAAATGTTGTGTTTTGTTCCAGTTCTCTCACACCCGCTGCGCTCTGAAACTAGCGCGCTATGGGTTGACTTCAGAGTTCTTAAGCTACGCAGCGAAGCTCCTCTCTGGGGGCCCCTGTGCTGCTGAAGTGCGGCTGGAGGACAAACAGGAGCTGTCCACCCTCAGCGTGGTCGCGTCCTTGGGGCAGCTGTGCGCTGCTAAGGATTCTTTGTCAGATGCCAATGCTTCCTTCCTTAGAGAGAGTCGTGGTGCCGGCAGTGCGGTTCTACCCTTAGTTCAAAATGAGGGAAATGCTGGGGGTTCTAATTCATCCGTTGAACGTTCTGCTGAATTTGAATTGCCTCGTCCAGAAAAATCTGAGGTCTTAAGTACAAACAACGAGATTAATGAAAGTGAAGCTATCATCAGATCTCATCCGCATCAAGTTTCAAGTAAGAACAGTTCTGCTGCACCGGAGGTTCATGCAGAGGCTTCAAGTACAAATGATCATCAGAAAGGCAGTGCTTTAATTTTAGAAATCTCAAATGCAGGGAAAGTTACCAAAGCTGGTGAGGAAGATAGAAGAAAGGAATCGCTTGAAAGTGCTGGTGGTAAGAAGACCGGCAGGGATTTTCTAGGTGTGGGCAGCAAGGCAGACGTTGCTACTAGAGGGACTCAGAAGCTGGAGTCTTGCGTTCCTGTTGTCGCTCAAAATCTCGATGGATCTCAGTGTAGTGAGAACGTTGTTCAGAATATGAACAACTTGAATGCCATGCGTAATCAAAAACAAGTTGATAGAACTATTGCAAACGGTAGTAGCTGTAGTAGTGATGGCTTAGAACGTGAAACAAAATCGTGTATTGGTGCAACACGGGCTCTGCCTGGCGATCCAAGTGTCAGCAGTGGCTCTGACCAAAGTGAACTATCTAGTCAGGATACTAGTCAAGTAAGGTGTAAGAATAGCCTTCTCAGTAGTAATGTAGCTAATGAAAGAAACAGAGGAGGCTTATCTAGTCCTACTATAACTCCCAGAAAAGTGGCAGCGCTCTCAGCCGTCAACAAAACTCTTCAATCAAAGTTTATGCTCGCCAAATTTCTAGTTTTTCTTAAAAATAATCAGCATTACGATCCAGTGTACTGCCTGTGTCTGGCTGTGGAGGCGTGGAGCTGGGAGATTGTACAGTATTTGTGTTCCGTTCGTGGCCTTATGTTGGAGAAGCTGTGTGTGCTACTACACAGCTCTGGCTCTTCGTTGTTGCTGTGCAAGCACAGCGGCAAGCCCTGTTCAGCAGGCGTGAGCAGCAGCGACTTCGAGGAAGGCATAACAGAGAGTCCTCTCGTATGTCGTGACGCTGAGTCTGGCTTCTTGCACTGCCTCTCTGACCCTGAACTGCGGAACGTGTTGCTCTTTAACGGAAGCCTTGCGTGGCAGCACTACCACAAGACCTTGCAGCTGCTGCCTTCACTCACCTTACCCCTGCTCGTTCGATTTGCCTCTCTGTACGACCCCAGCCAACCTGCCCTTGCAACTTTTCTATCAAGTCCTCATCTCCAAAAACCCTCGTCTTTGTACATGGAGGCTGTAGTAGAGTGTAAAGTGCCTTCTATGCCTGACATTGTTCATGTTTTTCTGAGTCTACTTGTACGCATAAATGAAATTCGCGGCTGGGACTTCTCCATGGATTTTGTCACCGCTAAAGGAGCAACAGCGATGGTGAGTAGAACTTCTCTATATTAAGTCAGGGTGCTGCAAGTTTATCTTTGTAATCCATGTTCCAGCTAAAATGTTTGAATTTTTCCATGTGTAAGTTATATTTTTAGTTTGTTTGCCATGCTATGAGCGTTCAGACTATCAGAGTTGCAAATTTTGCTTTTTTCTTGCAGGGATTTCCATTTATCATTCAAATATTTATTCAGGTGTTGACTCATTCACCCTCTACTGTCTTTCTTGGAGCATCAGTCTTTGTTTGTCTTTCTATATCCTAATACCTTGTCTTGACGTTATTTTGGTCCATTATACCTTTTCAGAGAAGAATTGGGGCTTTGTGTGAGGTTAGTTTTAAGGCAGTGGAAAATATTTTTCATTTAATTTTTTTCTCATGATGGGGGTATGATATATCGTGTTAAAAACCCGCCATTGGATTAATAACGTAGAAATTTAATGCAAGTCTTGAGCCAGTGTTTATTGGAATTCTAAAAACTATCTACATTTCAATCCGAACTATGTTCATGCTCAGCTAGATTGTGGCCAAAGCTTTTTGTCCTGAAGATGGGACTCCAGAAAATTTTTGATTGTGATGTGCCTTGAAACATGCCTATTGAGTCAATGAAGTGTATGGTGACACACCACAAGATTCGTTTAGCTACTAAAGTGCTGATTTCCATCGAGTGTCTCCTGTTTGTCTGGCATTGCCTTGCCATGTAAATCATTGCCTGCAGAGCGGCAGTGGTTGCGAGGTTGGGATTAAAATAACACTCAGAAACTCTCCTTGATAAAAACAAAAAAATACCACAGTACTATTTTTTAATTTGTTAGCGTTCCATTAGTGGTACTTCTCATTTTTTGGTATTTTGTCTGTGGTTATTTGTAATTTATACGACAGCCCTAAGTAGTTGTGCTAAGAAGCACATGCTGGGTATTGCAATTGAAGAAATACAAATGTGATTGTTAAAAAAAAAAATTGCATCATTATTAGTGATGTACCGATGTATCGGTATCGGCAAGTATCGGTCATTTTTACTGGTATCGGTATCGGCAAAATCCGGCCGATACTTTACCGATACTTTCCCATAATACGTATTTTATCATGAAAATGAAGGTCATGAATCATGAAAGTAAAAGTACAATCAAATGAAGAGTCTATTCATACCTAGTTAATTTGTTAGCTAACTGTTGAATTACAGCGTTTAATCAGGCCCGCTAACTGAATTTATTTCTTTGAATTCCCGATGAGTCACGTACGGCCAGTAAGTGAGAGCTATGTCCCATGAATAGTTAAACGCAGTAACGACATAAAATTATTATACTTTTACAACTAAAACCTATATAGTTTGACCCAATTTCCATTTCTCAAAGTATATAACAGGCTAACGAAAATCAAATCAATTAAATAAAGTTTAAGATGCATTTTAAAGTTTTTGTAATTGTAATAAAGAAGTAGCTGAAAAATTATATTTTAATTTAGCTTGTAAATCGTTAATAATTTTGAAGCTAATTATTTTATTTTAATCTAGCATGTAAATCGCCGTACATTACGAATCCAGCATTTTTCTTCTATTTTAAGACGTTTGAAAAATTCACGAACAATCTTATAGTTGGTTGCGTGTTTGCGGATCTTTTTGGTTTCGGGGCCTATCGAATTTTAATGTTTTATTTTTGCCAAAGTATGTATTTTGGTGTGAAAAACACGAAAATGAAAATCATTTTGTGAAGAAATTATTGATCAAGTGTGCCTAACCAAACCAAGGGTATAATTTCAAGCACCTCACTGTTAATCATAGTGAAAACTTTGTGGACTCTGCAACAGGTGCACACACTCAAATGATTGAGAGTGTACGGAATAGTCTAAAAATGAAAAAATCGTCAGGAAGGCACTCACCGACAAATGATAGATTCTTGTCTGTGTGAGTTTGCGTGGCAAAAACGTACCGAGAAACTGCAGTTTTTTTCATAAAATATCAATGGATATGAGCTTAATAAATAATTTCTCCACAAAATGGTTATTTTCGTGTTTTTCACACCAAAATACATACTTTGGCGAAAATAAAACATGAAAATTCGATTGGCCCCCAAACCGTAAAGAGCCGTGTTTGCTTCTGCACATTGTGCGTTAGAACATACATATACGGCTTGCGTTCACGCTGCTATTTCTGAGACTTAATGCTACATTATATTACTATTTTATGCCTGTAAATGGGGAAAAATATCATTTATAATTAAATTTAGTCAGATAATAATCTCAGTTGGCAAATAAAGATTGCTAAACAGTGAATACTTATTTGTTCATACATGCTAATTACGGTATCACACGGCAATAGAGCGGAAAGATGACGCAACCGAAAAACTTTGTGAGGGAAACGAATCAAACTATGACACTGGACTGCAGTGTTACCAACTTAGCATTAAAGTACGAATCTATCACCTAGCAGGAAAATAGCATTAAAATACAAAATATAGCATTTTACATGGCGATTTTACCCATTATATTAAGGCAACCATATCCAAAAATCGGAAATTTTTTTTCTATGGGACGTACGTCTATGAAAATTTGCACACTACTAGATCTTCACATTTGTAACAACTTTTATTGAAGAAGTTTTTTTCATTTGGGGCATAGAAAATTAATTATTCCTTATAATTAAAAAAAGAA
>JACJUY010001301.1:46607-57712 GCA_014220935.1 Platorchestia sp. MABIK
TTCGTCCAAACCTAGTTGAAGTTTCGTTCAAACCTAGTTGAAGTTTCGTCCAAACCTAGTTGAAGTTTCGTCCAAACCTAGTTGAAGTTTCGTCCAAACCTAGTTGAAGTTTCGTCCAAACCTAGTTGAAGTTCCGTCCAAACCTCGTTGGATGGTTTTGGTTCACTTTTGGAACCAGTTGCTATGAGAGCTAGTCTACATTACGTTGCAATTCGATTAGAAACACTTATCAATCGAATGGATTTCATTTCATTTTTTTTTCTGGACAAAATTGTTAACAGAGCAAGAGCAGTCTTATTATTCATAATCAAAAACTTTGTTGTCAATATTGTTATATTAATAGAAATAATAATGAATAATTTTATGATAGCACCCATGTAGGGCTTATAATGGTTTTATTTTAATATAATTGTGAAAGTATCGGTATCGGTTGTAGTATCGGCCAAAGTATCGGTATTTCGGAGTATCGGTATCGGCCAAAAAATGGGTATGGGTAACGGCAAAAAAAAAATGGGATCAGTACATCACTAATCATTATACAGCTAGCTAGAATTAGAATACAAAGCACAAAATTTATGTTAACAAAGAGTCCTCTAGTGAAGCTAGCATCCTGCGTATTATTATTCATGACCCTCCGTTCCTCAACAGCTTGAGAGGATCCTGGATAAAGAAGATGATGTGACTGCTGATGAAGTCGTCCTGTGTTGCGGCTTCAGCAGCAGCGCCGCCGTGTTGTACGGACGCCTCTACAGCTGGGGGTCTGCCAGAGGCAGCGTGCTGGGGTTGGGGCCCATGCCTAGGTTCTTTGAGGGGGGCAAGCCCAGTTCTTCGCTGCGCCCTTCTTTGAAGCTGTCGCCAGTCATGGCTCAAGTGAAGGTACTTTTTAATATGGGCTGTGTGGACGTTGGTGCTCTCAGAGGATACTGCTAGATTACCCAAATAATAAAATAATGATAGCAATAATGATGCAAGGGTATCTCGACTATATGTAGATAGTGAAACTTCTTTTTTGTGCTCACTTTGGTTCTTTCAGTTTCCATACATTCATCGATATCTCTTCTTGATCTTGTCTTCCTTTTTGAACTTGCTCTTTTTATGTACAAGGCATCTCGAGTGAAACACACTCTGTGTGTAGACCTTTCAGGGGGATAAAACTATTGTATCTATGGGAATAAGCGTTCCCTTAGGAAAAATGGGAGGTCCCAAGTTGTAGGTTGTGAAGGCCTCATATTTTTTTTGACAAAAAATTTGTTTTTCGTTGTGTTAAGAACCATCTTTTCTTTGGCTCACCGCTTTCCAGTTTTTCAGCACCTTGAACTTTCTTGTTTAACTTTAATCTTGTTTCGTAGCCTTCCTTCTTAACTTACCGTTCCTATGTTTAGGGGATCTTGTGTGGGAACACATCGTGTTTGTAGATTCCTCGTTCTTTTAACTCCATACTAAATGGTGCCTTCATCCTTCCTTAGTTTGGAATGCCTCCGTTGCTGTTGGGGAGGCTTGAGCTAATTTGCTATCTAATCAAACCGTGTGCACAGATTCCCCATTATTTGCAGTCGATACTAAGTGGTTTCTTCTCTTCACTCATAAGAAATCTCCTTGTTTGAGCAATGCAACATCACTCAGACAAAACTAAAAAATTGATCTGAAAGTACTTAATATTGGTAGGTCTATTAATTTGAAACTAACTAATATAACAAAAATATCTTGATTATCTGGGCTGCGGAACTGAAATAGCTGGTAGATTAGAAGAAGTAGTAGTCTCAGCGACTGAAGTTTTGGCAAACCTGTGTTATAACTATTACCTTGACAATTGTTTCGTGGTAGGTAAAAGTTTAAGAGGAAGTATTGTTGAATAGATATTCCCTTTTCTTTTGTTAACATTTCTTTTGTTAACAAATAGGAAAATCGGGATCTTTTAGTTTGTTAGAAATGTTCCAAGGATTTCAAAACTGTCTGTTTTTTTCTAACATGAAAATTCACTGACTTTTATTATTTTTTTAAGCTGAAAATGATATTTTTACATAAAAATCAAAATAAGTAAATTTTGTGGTACAATGTAATATAATGTACAGTTCTTTTACTTGTATTCTTTTTTATGTTGAAAATAAGATTTTTACCTTAAAGTCAAAAAAATGTATTTTGTGATGAAGTGTAATACAAGGGACATTTTTTTACTTGAATGCTGTATTCATGTTGTATTATCATTTACAAATAATATGCATGCACAATTTCATATCAACACTGTGAATTGCATGTTATACTCGTACATGTATAAATTATATAAAAAATACATTGATTTTTCATTTCTTGAAGAATGGTAAATTTTTATTTGTGGACCGATTTTTCTGAAATAAGCCAATATGTGTAATCTTTAAAAAGAAACACATTTTATTCTATTCCTTTTTTCGATTTTAGCTTAAGTTTTCAGAATATGAGAAAAAGTTGTTTTTTAAGTCATTTTATCTAATATTTCAAATGAATGTGTTTTCAAGTCATTTCATTTCAAGTCATGAAGACACAAGTCAATGTGTTTTCATGCTACATCCAAACCAAAGACAGTTTTGGAATATTTAAAACATTGTTAACAAACTAAAGCAGCCAGATTTTTCATTTTTATTTTTGTTTTCTTTTTATATGGAGGTCAAAAATTCATGATTTTTGGTTCCCTTACACTCCTCTTAAGGAGGGGGGGAGGGTGCTAGTGCCCATAGCCCCATAAAAATTTAGAACACAATAGCCCACCACTTAAGGACTCTTTTTCAACAAAAGAAAATGGCCAATTGCGCCCAAAAATCTCTGGGCTGTCCCCCTTAAAATATTGGAAAACTGAACTCTCGTGTAATCTTTTGCTAGTTTCTCACTTATAGCTACTTCAAACAGTGATGCTTTCATGTTAAAACGTCACCCATTACAGTGTTGTGTTGAGTTGCCACTTGGTGAACACGACATATTTCTTAAGATACGAGTCATGTCCACTGACAGCTTCAGTATCACTAGTAACTGAGATAAAATGCACAAATATGACATGAAAACATAATTTTATTCGTCGTTGCTAAAGTCTAGTGCGAGTGGGTGTCATTGTAAGGAGACTTGCTTAACACTTGGACTGCGGCAGGTGAAATTGTAGTTTAATATTCAATTCATATTTAAAGTCAACAATTGACTTTAAATTACTACAGTTATTGTAGTAGACAGTGTTGAAAATACCAAACATTAACTGGATCATGTTTTCATCCAGTTTTGATTGAGTAGTTTTTTGAATTGAGGTTTTTGCTACTGGTTGGTCAGCAGTATAGTGAAAACTCCCTCAGTGGCCAAATAGGGCTCACATTGCAGTCAAAATGTTAAGTCTGGGCAAAGCACTGGCACTCCCAATTTGAGGTGTGGAGTGTAATGGCCTTCCTGGTTAGCTCAACATTGAGGTAGATCACGATTGTTTGATCTATTTTATAAATTATGCATTGTATATTTTTGCAATGTTCTTAGAGAGGCAAGCTTTGTAAATCTGTGTTAACTTATAGAAAGTTCATTGCTTGAGAATTGTTCTGGTATTACATAAGCATGAACCCTCCTGTAGTTGACAATGTTTGTTTGATGTTTGAACTTCATGCCTACTTTTCTGGGGTAATGTAGAGGAATATTTGTACTCGTAGTTGGCATGGGCCTCTTTAACAGTTGATCATTTTGCAGGCTTTGTATGAGAGCAGCAGCACGACATCGCAAGAAGCGCTGGTCCTGTCGTCGGGCCACAGTTCTTCGCGCCCACCAGAGGCTGGAGAGAAAGGTGGTAGCGCAGACCCTGCTCCAGCTGTCGGAAGTGGAAACGAGGACCTTTTAGATCCCCGCCTCGTAGAGGGCTTGGCCCACACAAGCGTGAAAGCTGTGGCTTGTGGCAAGAGCCACATGCTAGCTCTTACTTCGTCTGGAGTGTATGGGTGGGGCAGCAACAGCTATGGCGAGGTAGGCACTGGTACAACCGGCACTGTTGCTCGACCTGTGCTGCTCACATGTGCGTCTATGAAGCAGCTCACCATCACTGCGGTGGCTTGTGGCCAGTACCACTCACTGGCGCTGTCCAGTGCAGGAAAAGTGCTGTCGTGGGGGTGGGGAGTGCACGGGCAACTCGGTCATGGCACCATAGAGGACAGCCATTTGCCTGCTTTAGTGTCTGCGCTGCGCAGGAAGACCATTGTTGGCATTGCTGCTGGGTACGCGCACTCGATGTGCATGGACAGCACGGGCTGCGTGTACGCCTGGGGTTGCAGCGTGTATGGCCAGTGTGGCACTGGTAATCTTGACAAGCTCACCACCCCCAAAGGTGTAGTCCTACCTTCTCCTGTCACCCACATTGCTGCGGGTTACTTTCATAATATTGCCGTCACGTCAAAAGGAGAGCTTTGGTCTTGGGGTTGTAATCCTACAGCCCTAAAGGTGCAAGCCCACCTGCAGAGAAGGTCTCGTGCAGCTAAGGCTCAAGAAGAGTCCTCTGAAGACTCGACAGAAGCTAAACAGAGCTCAGGTGATGCAGATGGAGACGGTGCTGAAGGTTCCCTTAATGCAGGAAAAATAGCTGGTAGCAAGTCGACAGTATCGTTAGAGAAAGAAACTCGGGTTAAAAGCAGCGGCTCAACCACTGTACAGCATGCCAGTACTGACCCGCCGCCTAGCAAATCAAGTGCCTCAAATACGGAAAGAAATGCAGCAGTACGGTTGAAACCTGACAAAGAGATTAGAACTGGAAGTGGTCATGGTGACGCAACATCGCGTGCTGCAGATCAGCCTTTGTCGAAATCGTTAGACAGTAAAGTGCCTTGTGCTGCTGACACTACAGCGCCTCTTGAAGGACTCAAAATTTCTGAAGGAGGAACGTCAGAGAAGGACGGGAAGCTCTGGCGTGTGGGAGAAGTGAGTGAAAGCAACACAGTCCCGTCCTGTGACCCTGGGGATCTGTCCCATCTGTTGCCCTCTCTGGTGCCCATGCCTCAAGACTGGGGGGAGTGTAAAGCTCTGAGTGCAGGGGCTCAGCACTCAGCCCTGCTCACCACCCAAGGAGTTCTCTACACGTGGGGCCGCAACCTGTGTGGCCAGCTCGGTGGGTGCCCTGCCTTCATTTTGAGGTTTGAACTGTTGACGAGACTTGAAGGTGTCTCGGTTCTTAAAGGCTGTATTAAGTGTGGCTCTCTGGTCACATTGGATGAGATTGGCATAGGCTCCATAGTGCGGATGATACTGCCAATGGCTGGTCATTATTACCATTTTAAAGACAAATTTGCCAGGAAGGTTCTACACATTTGGACAACATTCATTATGTAAAAAATAGGTAGTTATTTTTTGCTGTGGAAGTTAGTAAAAATTAGTAAAAAAAGTAGTAAAATTTGAAAATGAAATATCAGTAGACACCTTGAATAATTATGAGCTGCTATTGTCTCAACAATGTTTCATTAGGACCCAGAAAAATGAAACAGTTGCCCGAGCCCGAGCTTCGGCTGTATTTGATCCTGCGTTTGTCAGAGACGAATGCACATGTAAGGAGAAAACCAAGACAATGTCAGGATGACGGCTGGAGCGAATTGAGCCAAAGGCTTGGGCTAAAACAACTGTATTTTGTTTTCCCCCAGAAAATTATCGTAGGGAATTCGCGACATGCTTTCTAATTTTCTCATTCAGTTACCATTTGTTATGTCACGTTATTTAACATGACTATTATATTTTCCCTTGTGATGGTTAATCACTTGAAAATTCATATTGAAAACGTAATAGCACGTTCTTCTCTTGCTTTTCACTTCTGCCATTTCACTCATCATCAAGCGAAGCTCCCCTCAAAACGTACAGCAGCTGTTGGTTGGCCATGTGAAAATGTGTGCTGTGCTTCATTAAACCATTGCTCAATGACTTCATGAGGTCCTTGTACCTTCATTATCAGCCTCTGCAATGTTCTCTGGGAACAGCAACGACCAGCGTCGTACCCATGACCTACTGGAGATCTTTATGGGTCAGTCATGCTTCAAACATCAACAAAGAACTTGCCCTGAGAAGGAGAACGATCAATAGCCTCGAGCTACGCTGTCTTCAGTAAATGTCGCTCCGAGTTTCCTAGTATCTAACGCATTTTTGCAGGTACGGGCAGCAGAGTGGAGTGTGTCCGCCCCACGGCGGTCATGAAGGAAACTTTCGTGACGGCTGTGGCGTGCGGAGCAGACTGCACTCTCGTGGCTGACCAGCGTCGCCAGGTCTGGGGCTTTGGTTCCAACTTCCACTCTCAGGTCGGTGCCTCGTGTTCCTTTTGTGGTGGGGGTGTTCTTTGCTCTCCTTACTGGACTCTTCTTATATTCCGTGACTGTTTTAACTGGATTGATGTTATATTCCCTGACTGTCTAACTGGACAGTAGAATAACCTGGCTGTCTAACAGGACAGTAGAATAACCTGGCTGTCTAAGTGGACAGTAGAATAACCTGGCTGTCTAAGTGGGCAGTATAATGACCTGGCTGTCTAAGTGGGCAGTAGAATAACCTGGCTATCTAAGTGGACAGAAGAATAACCTGGCTGTCTAAGTGGAGAGTAGAATAGCCTGGCTGTCTAAGTGGAGAGTAGAATAGCCTGGCTGTCTAAGTGGGCAGTAGAATAACCTGGCTGTCTAAGTGGACAGTAGAATAACCTGGCTGTCTAAGTGGACAGTAGAAAAACCTGGCTGTCTAAGTGGACAGTAGAAGAACCTGGCTGTCTAAGTGGACAGTAGAATAACCTGGCTGTCTAAGTGGACAGTAGAATAACCTGGCTGTCTAAGTGGACAGTAGAATAACCTGGCTGTCTAAGTGGACAGTAGAATAACTTGGCTGTCTAAGTGGACAGTAGAATAACCTGACTGTCTATGTGGACAGTTGAATAACCTGACTGTCTAGCTGGTCAGTTCTATAACCTAACTTTCTCCTCTTAACAATCGTTAAATTTGAGTGTTGATTCACTGTAATACTTTGTAATGCTAATAACTATTATTTTCGAGAACTGCAACATACTGGATGCTTTGAGCATATCCCGGGACTTCTGTTCTTTATTTGTGCTAGTCCGAGCCACTCTAATTTAGGCGATTACTGGCTGGTGCATTTTTGTCTACAAATTAAAATTTTATAAATTAGGAATAAAGAGTAAGGCGATTAGTATATTTGTTGAATAAGTGTGCTGATGAGAGATATTTTAGTTGAAAATCCTGCAGTGTGTTTCGAGACGTGAAATTATTTTAGTGATAAAACTGAAAGATTTCTAGTACACCACTACAAAAGTTTAGGTGAATGTAAATTTGTTCATGTTTTGCTGATTTTGCAATCCATCCGTGGTGATGTTGGGACCTACTCCGTGTGGCATTCTGTTGTGTAACGTAGTGCGTTTTGCTCAGCTCGGAGGCGTTGGCACCAAGACTGGCGCCGGTGGCGGCGGGGCAGGCGAGAAGGGGCAGCCCATGCGTGTGTTCACGCTCAAGACCGCCAAGAGAGTGCTCAAGGTGAGACTTTTGTGCTCGAGAGTGAACAGTAAACTGTGCTAGGGAGACACGCGCCTCATTGGTTAATGTAGGGACTTCGTTGGGAGGTGGTAGAAGGGGATACGCATTCCATTTAATGATATAGTGTCAATTGGAAAGTGGTACAAGGAGATACGCGCCTCTTTGAATATTGTAGTGTCCTGATAGGGTGGTGGTGGTCAAAGGGGATGCGCATCTCTTTGATTGATGTAGTGCCTTAATTGAAAAATGATGCAGGGTGATACACACGTTTTTGCTTGATATAGTGTCATGGTTAACAAGTGGTGTAAGAAGGAAATGTACGTAATCATTGATGCAGTGTCGTCTTGGGACTTGTTTCAGTTTGGCAGGTGGTTTATTTTCAGGTTTGCATCTCAGTTGAGAATAACTTTTCATATATCACCATTGCATGAGGTGACTGGGGGCATTGTTGGTCCATCTCAGTGGTAGATGAGTTGTTCATGATGATCATGGTTGAAAACTTCTATGTCTTAAATATTTAATAATTTGTCTCGCCTTACGTTACGTTGAAGTCTTGCAAAATCCGCCTTCTTTCTAAAGTAAGAAATTGTTCCTATCTCACTATATGTAAGACGTTCTGTGTTTACGCAGGTGCCTCACAGTATTCACTCGAACGTTGAGGTTCCCCGCGTCGTACAGGGACTGCCCTCAGTAGCGCCGCAGCTGCCGAGGTCGGAGGACGTGCGCCGCTGCCGCGAGGTAACTCTCAGTCCCTCGGGGCCCAGCGTCCTACCTATAACCTATTGGTGATCTTTGTGGACCATTTACATTTTAAGTACCAATGAAAAATTTACTCGCATTTCGTGAAAGAAAGATCAATAGCAATGCATCATTCAAGTAAATGAATTGGTTGCCATTAAGGTAGTTGTTCTCATCTGCGCGATTAGAGATAGAGAATTTCTCTTTATACTGTTAGTCTTCTTAGCTTGGTTCATTTTAATATCCCCTCAGAGTGGTACAACTCTGGTATTGTTGAGAATTATCTCCTTCACGGGGGAAATGTGAGGTCTCGAATTGAGTTAGGGAGGCCTTCTTTTTTGAAATGGAAGAGTTATTTTGTTTTATGAACATTTTTTTCGGTTCACTGCTGTCCTGTTTTTCAGCACCTCTTAATTCTTCAATTTTTATTTTGTTTCAGAACCGTTTATTTAAACTTAGTGCTTCTATGGTTAAGGGATTTTGTGTGAAAACACACCTTTTGCATAGATTCTGCATTCCCTACTGATCCCACAAGATCCCACTGCAAACGCTGCTTTTGGTCATTGGTGTTCCTGGTCATCGCTGGTATTTGTCACTAATATTTCTGGTTATTATTGGTATTTGTCACTAGTTTTATCGACGCTTGCTATGAGGCCTGTCATGCGTGCTGTACCTTAGCGATATTACCCTCAAGCTTAATTGTTCCTTTCCCCAGATGGAGCAATGGTTGACGAAATTGCGCTTCTACGAAGCAGAACATCTTCATGGCAAATCTGCACCACGCAGTAATGACAAAACCCAAACCGTCAACCGGCGCAACTCTCCATTAGACGACAGGCATCCAACACCCGCGTCTTCACGTGATACAAACAGCAGTCGGGGCCCTCCATTGGATGCTGATTACAAGCCGTGCGTAGGTGAACAAGAAATAAAAAATGAAGCGAGAGAGCCCAGTGGCAGCGACGTGGACAAGGGAAGCAGCAACGTGGTACCTGCTTTGCCTGAGGAACTGGACAAAACTGTAGATGGAAAAAGCGACGCGAAAAACAATAGTAACATCGGTTTGTCCATCAGTAGAAGCAAAATTGCGGTTCCAACCAGCCCTTGTGCGACTGGGGCTTACGGCGCGGCAACACTGCAGCAAGTCTTGATCCACTTGCAAGACTACTACGACGTGTGCAGAGTTACGGCAGAGCTGCAGGCAGCAGGTGCACATCAGGCAGCTGGAGCTGTGTTTGCAGCTCGTAGGGAACACGGGCCAGCCATCTGTAGTCACCTCGACGCTCTTCTGCTCTATGGAAAGTTAGAGCCGCCTGCCGAGCAATATCAAGTCGCTCTTCAGGTTGGAACGAGTCGTCAAAAGATTTGTTGTCCCTGTTCATCATAAATTGTCCGACTTTTGGAGGTTCAGTTACTCTATGCTTATCAACCACGCTTCATAGTTTGTTTACAGTTAGCTTTGTGCTCATTAATTGTGACCTGTGGGTGGGAGAAATATGTTTATGCAAGTGCTCAAATTGTATTTAACAAATGTATATTACGAGTTTACTATAGAATAGGATTTACACCGTGTATTGGTTTGTACTTTGAAGCTTTTTTGAGCTGGTTACTTAGGAAATCTTATTGTTTTGCTTCTGGTATGAACAGCGTTCAATTATTGCTAGAGTTTGGTGAAGTTGTAGGTAAAGAGTTAAGTTGTAAGCCCTTTCACAGTTAAAGCCCTTTCATAGTTAAACTGACAGAAATCACCTGAGCATGTTAAAATTGCATATGTTTTGCAGGTGGTGCAGTCGTACCTGTGGAGCGTGCTACAGCCGGACCACACCCCCGCCCCCACAGCTGCTGCAGGCGTAGCTGCCGAGGCTGCTCTCTGCTACTTCGTGCGCCACGACCTCCCGCTGCCGGGCTTGGAACGGCTCCTCATGGAGACGTTCCCTCAGGTCCTTCCTCACCTGGCCCTCAGTGTCTTCAAGTGAGATGCCTTGCGTGCTGATGGGGTTCAGGATTTTCAAATGAGGATCAGGATTTTCAAATATTTTACGCCATCGTTGCATTTAGTACCCTCTTAAAAACACTATACTTGGGAAGAATTTTTGTTATTTTGGGTCTTGGATGTTTTAGGGACTTTTTGGTGAGTTTTTAATACCTGCCCTGGACGTCGTAGCAGTGCAGCTGGTGCTAAGTTTTGTGTCGTAGCGTAGCCCAGTTGACTCGAAAGAACTTAAAATTGCGACAGTGTGAATTATTTGACAATTTAGCCCTTCCATCCCTATACCAGTGTTGCAGGCGGTGGCAGCAGCATAGGCTCATCTCATAGTAGGTAGTATCGACTACCTATCCGACCGAGTACCATTATCTTACTAGGGTACGCGGCCCGTCGAAAATGACGGGATCCATATTTTCCTTGAATTGCTTTTTTTTTTTTTTTGATGTGGATAACCAGCAAATATATCCATCCTGATAGTATATGCAATAAAAAGATTCTGTACTTGTGCGCTAGTGAAACTCTTATCACAGATATGGTCAATGAGCATCCATATAGCAAATAAAATGGGATCGCATGTAGTTGGGGTAAAGAAACAGGGCCGTTTCAATCTAAATATTGCTTCCCCCGTTAGTGGATTTACGTCCGCCTGTCCCAAGTTCCCCCCCTCGCGCCATCTCGCCCCCCCCTCTTCTTTTTTCCCCCTCGCGCCATCTCGCCCTTGTCGCGGGGAGGGGGCTTGCGTGCCTTTATGATGCCCAGGTGCAACCATGGCAGAGTGGCCTGGGTTGAGGGGTCAGACGAAGAGAGATGGCAGCATGTGACCACCCTACTGACCTGGACCTTCTATATGGATATGTGCTGATTTTCTCTCTTCGGATGACCTG
>JACJUY010001301.1:64799-122342 GCA_014220935.1 Platorchestia sp. MABIK
TGCTGTGTTTTCCATAATGGTGATTGTGACAAACTTTGAACAACAATTAGATAGTGTGCTTCCGTGTAAAGATGTGAATTTCGTATTATTGAACTGTGAGTTCTACGGCGCGATATAATACGAATTACTGAAGCGCTAGCAAATTAATGCTAATATTACTACTGTCCCAAGTTCGGTAATTGCAGTAGCGTTGAAACAAACAAGCCAGCACGCCGAACTAAGGCTAGAAATTCGTACACCATATGAGCGTCACAAAAAGGCGGAAGGAGCGGGTTTCGAACAAGTACATAATAAAAAAACACTCCATGGATATTATTATGCAAGATCGTATTAACTTAGCTGTCTCACAGCAAAGTAATAACAAAATGCCGCGTCAATCTCCCCCTACATTGACGGTGGGCAAGGAGAAATTCTCATGATCTGCTGCTGAAACCGTGACATTTTGTGGTTTGTTGTTACTTTTCGGTGTCCATATAGAAATTTAACTATTAGAGTTGATCTTCTTGACATTACCGCATCTTTTTGACAACAGATCTTGATTGTAATCAAGGAGACATCTAGATGTATGCTTCATATTTTGTTTGATACGTGGTACTAAATCGTATGGTTTGTTATAATAAATGAGCATGCCAGTATTTGAGCAATGTTAACGAACTCAAATCTACCAATTACATGCAATTCGGACGCTCATTCTATCTGTATCGAAACAATCACTGGTTGGTGACATCTTCGTCTGTAGGTATGCTTGGAGTTGTATTTCACTTTATATGTTCAAGTTTAAGGGAAAGTTCAGACCAGAGTACTTTGTAATATTTGTACCAAATCACTGAATATGATTTCTGCTGCCAGAATGTGCTAGATTGTTCTTCGGCTTTGTATTCTAGAAATTCTTTTCTTGTCTTTTAACTCGTATACGTGGCGGCAAGACCGTTTTTTCGTGAGCTTAGTCTTATTATCTTCAGTTGCCCATCTTACTAAAAACTTTTTATTTTTTAACTTCCCAGCGTGCTCACTTGGATTACACTGGACTTATTTGAACTGCTTGGTTCAGTGACATGCTCCGTTGACAATATTGAACTATGACGACTGTACCTTCTCAGTTTAATCAACCTCTTCGTTTCCCGACCTTGCGAAGTCTTTTCACTACCCTAGTTCAATACTCGTATACACTTCCTTATGTTTCCGGAAGCAGTGTGCAAGGAACAAAACATCAAATGCTTAATTCAATGCAATACATGGTTCTACATCTTGTATCTCAAGACTTTTTAAACAACTTTTTTTTTTGTGGTTCAGGACGGATGCGTTTTATAGTTCAATACTGTTATACTTCCGTATTTCCGGAATCAGTGTTCAGAGAACAAAACAACAAATGGCTTATTTAATGCAATTCACGGTTCTACATCCCCTCAGGGGGATACAGCTATTGTATCTATGGGAATTAGCGCTCCCAGGGGTACAATGTGAGGGCCCGAGTAAATGGTTAGGTAGGCTTTCCTTTTGTTAAAATAACATAGGTTTTTGTTTTGTTACGGACCAACTCTGTTTCGGTTCACTGCTGTCCTGTTTTTTCAACACCTACTACTTTCTCCTTCAACTTTGATCTTGTTTCATGAACTTCTTTCTCATCTTACTGTTTCTATGCCCTTTCTGCATAGATTCCACGCTCCCTCAACTCCATTCTAAATGGTGCCTTCTTCCTTCCTCTCTTTGGATCTCATTTGTTGAGGATAGGGAGGCTTAAATTAACTAATAATCTAATCTAATCTATTCACGGTTCTACATCCTGTATCTCAATAATTTTTGAACTTTTTTTTTGTGGTTCAGGAAGGAGGAGAGTGAGGGGAGTCTGGTGCCTCACTTGAGCCCCGCCCTGTGTGTGAGGCTGTGCACCGTCTTGCGTCAGGACGTTACCAGTGGTGAGAGGCTGCTTTTCTATCGTGCTGTCCCACTTGGCATTGAGTGCCTTAGGTTTTTTTCTCGTTGTTCTGATTCGCTTGATGTGTTTATTTTATCTTGGGGACCTTAATGGATTTTTTCTTTATTTAATCTTGAACAGAATTTAATTTCTTTATTTAATTAAACCAAGTCTGTCCTAGATTATTTTTTCTTAAAGTTTGTCTTGTTAATTTTATCCCGAGGGAGTTTTGTACACTTATTTTGTCCTGGGGTATTTCATTCCATGTTTTGTCTGTTCATTTTATCAGGAGAGTTTTTTAACATTCATTTGATCGTAATGGTTTTTGTTTCTTTCATAAGGTTAAAAGTGAAATTCAGCTAATGAAGGTATTATGGCTTAATCAAAAAATTGTAAACTTTGTGTAGTTCTAAAGAGAACTGTATCAAGCTACAGGTAATGTAAGAATAAATTTTTGCTTTCTTACGCCCGAGCTGAGTTAGGTATTCCTTCTTTTTGTTGAAATGAAATATCTTTTTTTGTTATGTTAAGGATTACCTTTTTTCCGGTCATTGCTGTCCTGTCTTTCAGCACCTACTACTTTCGTCTTCAACTTTTATCATGTTTCATAAACTTCTTTCACAACTACTGTTTCTATGCCCCTTCTGCATCGATTCCGCTTTTCCTTATCTCCATACTAAATGGTGCCTTCCTCCTTCCTCTCTTAGGAACGTTTTTTTGCGGTTAGGGAGGCTTAAACTAACATCTCATCTTATCTTGCTATCTTTATTATAATGGTTTTACGGTCTTACGTTGTTTTTTCCATACTCATTACTTTATTTTTCAACTATTACCTTGTTAAAGTTACTTCTTTCAATCTTGCTGTTTCTATGCGCTGAATGTGGGGACACATCTTGTCTCTAGATTCCTCTTTCCTTTAATTTCATGCAACGTAGCACCTTCATTTCTCCTCTCTTGGGAATACTTTTGTTGTGGTTAAAGGAGGCTTAAACTGGCTTAAAATCTACTCTAAAGTAGAGAACAAACGTGGAACCATGATATAATCTGCAGTGCAGAACATACGTGGGACCGGATGAAAGAAATACATGTACGTTTTCATTTTAATCTCGTTTACATTGTGAATGTGGTTAGAAATTATCTCTTGTTAGAACTCGTGAGTGATTTTTTCATCAGATCCAGCAGCGAGTGCAAGACAAGGACCAGACGCCAGTGCGCTGAAGCGACTGCTCAAGTCGGTGCGGGACCCTGCTTTGCTCAGTGTGTCGGCCGACACGGTCCAGGCAGCAGGCGGCGCTCCGCTCATCATTTTCTCGTGCGAGCACTCGTTCACCGCTGGCCATCTCAAGGTTTGCGCAGATTTTTTTTTTTGAGCTATAAAAATTTCCATTTTGTACTCTTTTCATGCTCTGGCGTTGCAAGGCCGTACTTTATTTTGGTATATTTGTGGTGCTATACTATTTTCTCAGACCTATATTTCATGGCTTTAAATGTGATATCGGTTTATTTTGAGTGAAAAAACGTGCGTCAGCGCATTTGCAAGTATCGTATTTGCGATTTAGGTCTTGAAAGTTGTCTAAAGTATGAGATGTCAAATGAAAACTCAACGAATGTGGCCTTTTACAATTAATTAAGAAATAAACGTATAGTTCTATAATGGTCCAATGTTGAGGATAAATTCTCATCCTTAAATCGATTTCCTCGCAGTTTGAAAGCTATAAGTGCTTCCTAATGAAAGAATTAATGTCATTTTTTAACTAGTAAGAATTAATTTGTTAGCTTTTTTGGACCTTGTCGGCTTCAGTGAGGGAGAAATAACATGTTTGCGCTCTGGATACCGGAATGGCCTTTTACTTGAAAAATTCTCAAATTAAGCATTTATTTCAAATAAAATTGGGGCTACACAAATCTAAATTCGAATATTTTGACCTAAAAAGGACGGTGTGACGACTTTGATCTGAACACGTCATCGAACACGACAGCGTTATGGCGAGGGATCTCAGTGTGCAGTGCCAGATTATGGACGAGCGCTGTTTAGTGACTGGTTGGTTGCTTGGTTGGACAGACTGACAGATGTTGTAACGTGGATATAGCAGAAAAGAGGCACATGTAAAGAGGAATGTGTTTCTAGGGAGCACAAAGTGTTCAGTAGAGACTGGAGTCGTATAGGTCAAGTTACAGAATTATTTTTCTCGGACGTCCATAGAAGTATCTCACCCTAGCTGCTCTTTGTCACCAGGCTCAACCAAACCGTAGATGTGCTCCTTTAAAGGGTAGAGACAAGATGTGTGAGCTGGGAGCCTGTGTTAGTAATGTGAATAGTAAGAGGGATGGAATAATATCGCAAAAATTATTCATTGGGCAGGAGCAGATATTACCAGAACTAGCTTCGGTCTTTGCGGACGTTGGAGGCATCGTTGGTGATACAACCCGTATGCTGCTTGCCAAATACACTCAGTCGTGCTCTGGAATTGGAAGCATCGCTTCTCTCCCTGCTGACCGTGATGATCATCGCTGTGATCAGGTACAAAAAATTAATGAAGGCGAACGTACAAATCAAGTCGTAGGAGATGTAAAGAAGATTCCTGCTGATCAGGCAGGAGAAGGGCAAAAGAGCGTCGAGTCTCAAGAGAGCGAGACACCAACGTGCGTGGCCTGCCCCGTCTGTGCAGTGACTGAGCTGCTAGGGGGCGTGTCTCCTGCTCTGTTGGTCGATTGCCCGCTCGCTGACTGATGAACAGTGGCCGTAGTTGACGTGTTCCCGTCGTGGGTGCCTGCTCAGCTGAACCGATTCGCTTGGAGGAAATGGGACATTTTTGGGGCAGGTTTGAGGGCTTCCCAGTAGCAGTGTCATGAGAAATTCTGCCCTTGAGTTCTTTATTACTTTTTATAAATTTCACACACAATCTTATTATTAACTACGTTTCGAATGAATAGCTGTTAGAAGAAATGTATGGTTTTATTCGAAATAAAAATGTTTATAGGTGTTTGCCTTGAATATTTTTTGGTACCTAAGGCTTGCAACGGTGAAGCCAAACGCAGCTGTTAGATTTCTTAGGAACTGTTACTTGCATTTTCGATTGCGTACTACATCTATTTCGCCTTTTGATCTAGGTTTCCAGTTTCAATCAGATAGAAATGGGCTTGGAGGCCCTTTATATTTTTTAAACTGATCACTGTACTGCATTTTGCTGTTGAAGAAAAATTTTAAATTTTGCTAACGATTAACTAATAAATTGAGTTCGAATATGCGGATCAAATATTGAAAGCTTTCCCAATCTCTCTGTACTTTTGGTCGTCAAACTTTTGATCTACCATTCATGTCGTATAGTGAATATCTTTTTAGTGTTTTCACTGGACATCGATCAATCTCGATGTAAGATTCCTGTCAAATAAAATCAGGTTTTGAATATATCTGCTCAAGTTAAGCGCCAGTAACGACTATAAATTTCTATGTCTAAATGCACAATTACAGTATAGGTGTGCTGTGCTAGAAAGCAACACATCGTGCGTATGGTGCTTGTTGTTGTGCTTCCCAGATGCTTACCATTAGTAAAATTCAACAGCCGTTGCTCCGAAGGCAGTTCATGTTTGCCTAGCCTAAGCTCTAGGTACATAGGTGCAAATGGCCGGAGACCCTGGTGGGAACTTGACCTTAAATTAATATAATTTCCCAATGTCTCCGTGAGTTTAAATTCAGATACGAGTTATTGATATTGAGTACCCAGCACTCTACTGTTGAGATTACTAGATCTTGGTTGACAGCCTTTCATTACCTAACTTGTGAAATGCGACCAAGATGTAGAAACATTTTGTGTCGACCCATTTGCGCTTTGAAGGCGACTGTGTGAGCTACCAATTGGTGAGTGATTCTACTCCTATTGTCCTGCTCACGTCATTTCTTCGTAAACGCTCAGCTTTTGTAGCCTGCGAGAAATTGTGTTGGGAAATTTTGAAGTTTTTGGTTTTGAAAAAGCATCTACTGTATGTTTAACAGTTCATTAAGGACGAGTTGTAGCATAAAGGTATGTTGTCCAGTTTTACTTGTCTGCAGTAACGTAAAGTTGAGGCAGGTTTCAACGATGCGAGGTTCAGTTGCAGTAGCATGGAAGTCAAGTTCAGTTTTCTCACGATTTAAACATAATGATGGATGATGGTCAGTGTCTTGTTCAGGAGTTGTGAAGCCTGGACTGTTTAGTTGGACAGCCTAATTTTTTGTAAAATCTTTACTTTCCCGGGTTTTTATCATGTTGAATTGGAATAGAACTATATTTTATTACTAATAGGTATTGCTTCTCATTTTTATCACTCTTTCTTGGAAGGAGCATTTACTTCTTCAGTGCTGAATGTTGAACCAATAGTAAGTATAAAAACAGGAGCAGTGAATATGAGAGCCTATTCTAGTATGAATGAGAAGTCTTGTCAACTTTTTCTAAATGCCAGAGCCCTTCCAACCACTGGAAATTAATTGATAACTTCAATGTGGTGTTCTTTTTTATTCATCTGTAACTTTTATCGCAGGAATGTTACTTATTATGAAAAGATTGTTCCCAAAATAAAGTGGAATAAAATACAAAGGGAGTGGTATCTACGGGTTCTTCCCTTTCCAAGTATGTGCTGGAAAGTGTCTCTAACTTTTAGAGATTAATGAACTATTTCGTGCGATGAACGTTTATGATTTGGCTTAAATATTTCAGTCAATTTTTGTTTGAATAATTCTTATACAGAGATACGGTCGAATGGATAATTTTTTCGTCACCAATTGTCATGTGTAAAAGGGAGCAGTGAACGACGCGTCTTCTGCGTATTTTAAGGTTCACGTCACCAACATCCTTTGATATCATTATCATTACTATCACTGTGCTGTGCCTTTTGGAGAGAGAAACTGCAATGGGACTAGTTACCACTTCTGGCTATGCAGCGCTCTCTTTCTTACTTCGTTTGCTGTAGCTTTTGATGCCGTTTTTACAGTAATCTATAAAACTCGTTTCACACTCGGCGAGAAGCTTTTGTGGAGGGGACTCAGAGTGCCGCACAAATTTGAGGGCAATAAACAGAAATTGAAATTTCAATATTAGGATTGTTGTCACCGATTTTGCCGTTCCTGGGGTGAAAGAATAGCGGTTTCAGCACTGCCTGAAAACGATCAAATTAGCGACTTCCTGCTTTCTGTCAGTAGGTCCCGGAGCTGAAGGCATACTGTTAGTGTGCTGTAAACCTTAAACCTCTCATTAATCTCTTTTTATACGAATAACGTGCTTTTTTTTCTTGAGTCCTATGTAATGTGCGAGAATCCGACTTGCTCAATTTCTTGATAAATTTACTGGAAAATTTTGCCGAAGTTAGGGACACAAGACTAATTTCTCTTACGTTATACCCAGTGTGAAATTATTATAAATGGAAGGTGATGTGAGAACGACCGCGATGGTCATCGTAGAGTTTCACTACTTTGTCGAAGTTTTCAAGCGTTTGATTTAGGGACTGCAACTTCTGAGCGACCTTGTGCACTACCTGCTGGAATACGTGAACAATTGAGTCTACGAAATTCAAGACATTTCTGTTCTACGATAAATTATCTGATTATATTTGTGTTACTGTGCCTGAACGCATATCATGCTTCAAGTGTCGGGGTTCAAATTCCGTTGTGAGTTTATTTTCAGCTTCGGCAAAGAGATTGATCACCAACTGTGGGAAAATGCACGTTGATTTCCAACTCTGATACAACAGCACGTAGATTTCAAGCCCCGATAGAACTGCAGGTTGATCTCCAACTATGATGCAATAGCAGAGTGATCTCCAGCTTCGGTACAACAGCAGATTGATCTCCAAATCAGATAAACATCAGATTTATCTCTAGCTCTGGTACAACTGCAGACTGATCTACAACTCGGATACAACAGCTGATCTTTGACTCCTGAACAAGAGCAGATTGATCTCCAACTCTGATACAATAGCAGGCTGATCTCCGCACTTCATCTAGCATGATTTTGCGTGTGGGACGTAGACTGTTCCGTCACTGTAGATTGGATGTGACTGCTCTTGCCTGTTCTTTATGTAACGTCCTCCTCTTCGGTCGGCTGCTGCGGAGGAGAAAGCGGTTTTTACGTGTGTGCCTCCTGTTTTTTATGGTAGCAAATATTGTGGAAGTCCTGGCATTACTCTTAGTATAACAAAAAGATTGGCGTAGGATATTGAAAGTTTTCCCTGTTTCCATTTTATCTCCTTTTCTCCGAAGAAACCTCACTAATTGTTTCTCTCAATTTTACGAATTTTTGACTTTCCCATGGCGAATGATAAGAGTTTCTTCGGGGTGCTGTTTTTATTGATATCCTCTGTGTTTTAATTTACGGATTTGTTATCGTTCCCCTTGTTGCATTCTGTTGAGTAGGTGGCTATACTGGGCGACTACCACCATCATTGGTTAGACTAAACTTGATTTGCGTAGGTATAAATTCAAAGTAGTAATGCAACTACCACTAACGCGGTGAGTGCTGCTTAGGGTGTTTAAGGAAGTTCTTAAAGCATTATCACCGAATTCTATGCCTTGTGATGATTTTTTTTATTTGAACAAGGATCAATCACACATGAAGCGATAAGAAAGTTATTACCGTGAGAGTCAGTACCGTGCCTATGGCAAGAGCAATGTGGTAAAGTTATTTGGAAAATATGACACACTATGCATTGAAATTCAATGTCTTTTATTTACTTTTTGTCGCTTTGCGCCCTTCTTCTGGGTCATCCATGAGGAAATAAGGCTGGGGCATTAGTAACCATACTACATTAAGCATTAAGGACCATTATATCCAATCAATGTACCCCTCGGAGGGATGCAACTATTGTATCTATGGGAATTATCGCTCCCAGTAGAAATATGTCCCGAGCTAAAGGTTAGGTAGGCCTTCCTTTTGTGGGAATAGAATAATTGTTTTTTTTGTTTCGGACCAACTGTTTTCGGTTCACTCCTGTCCTCTTTTTCAGCACCTACTACTTTCTTCTTGAACTTTTATCTTGGTTCATAAAATTCTTTCTTAACTCACTGTTTCCATGCACCTTGCATAAATTTTTCGTTTCATTTATTCTACACTAAATGGTGCCTTCCTCTCTTTGGAACGCCTTTGTTGCGGTTGTAGAGAGGCTTAAACTCACGTATAATCCAATCAATGTTTTTTCATTTTATATTGTGAAGCAATGTGAAGCGTTTGATCGATGACGGTAAGTAATAAGTCCATTTTTTTGGTGAGGAAGGAAGAGCGTCCTGAGTTGGGTTTGCCAAAGATGAAAGCTTGTGGAGTGTCACGGATGAGTTTCTGAGGGCAGCTGTCGTCAACTTTTTTTGCGGAAGACCTACTCCGTAATTTCTAGTTAGTGCGCTAATTTATTGGGATTATTGTTAATGTTGATCTCTGTGCACTATCTATGTTTACATATCGATTATTATATATTTTATTATGATAGAGTTATGGTCATTGTTGGATCACACCGGCAATTCAGCTTCTTCTTTACATTTAATGATGTGCTGAATACTCTATTGGTGATAATAGCTGTTTTATCAGGTAATTTTTTCGGCTGCTTATCTTTTCTTATCTTTTTTCAGTAATTTCAAATTGATCTTCTCATTCATCTTGTATTTGAAACTTTTAAACGATACTTAGCTTAATTTGATCACGTTACTTTCCTTGCATTCACAATGTTAAAGTAATGATTCAAAATTTTTAATATCTGTGATCGCTTTTTATGTAAGCATTTTGTAATTGGTGATGTTGAGTGTCTCAAGCTTTGCAGGTATATATAACTACGCGGGAATAATGATTATTCAGTCATCGTTTAAGAATGAACCGGGTATTGATTACTCCTTACGTTGTACCCTCATATGGCGCAAGGACGTTATGAGCAACAAGCGTGCTGAAAAGTGCGTATTACGCGCGATGATTTTACATTATTACAATTCCTTCGGTAGTTGCAAATAATTTCATCATGTTAAATTAGTTAAACATAAATGAAAAGGCTATACCTCAACATATCGACTACGGCATAATGCGCCGGTTGTCAGTGAGGGGATGTCTGTAATACGGTTGACTAACAGGTGCGTAAAAGAGAATAAGTCAACTCGCTGACTGTGCGGGGGAAATAAAAGTTCAATGTCAATTGAAGCTAATTTTGGGTTTCAATTTCAAATGTGACAAACATATGGATTGTGCTTTCATTGGCTTTTGGTCGAGTTTTCATGGAAATTGGTGACCTTCTGTGGGTCAACCGCTCAATGATAATCCCATCGTTGACCACCGGTGGGTTATGCCGCAGTTGACACGTTGAGGTGTAGATTTTTATTTATGTGCTACATATTTAACGCGTTAGAAATTATTTGCAGCTACTGAAGAAATTACGAAATTATAAAAGAAAACGAAGCTTCGTAAGCAGCAGAGACACATACAAAAATGTGTAGCTGTTTAGTATTGCATGGAAAAACTGATATTTTCTGTCCTTGACAAAAGTAATGGATGTTTTTCCCGTTTTGCTCTGACTGAATGATGGAGGTGCTACTGAAGCATATTTGTTGTATTTTATTTTTGACATATTTCATTTACCATAATAATTCTAGCATAATATTTGATAGAAAACGCCATTTTTCAAATTAACTAATCGAAAATGTTACTATGTTAAGTGTATTCGCTTGTTACAGTGATGCAACTGTTGGGTGTAGTGAGCATCTCGTTTGATCGTGAGTCAAAGCTGGGGGCTCGACCAGGATGTCCAATTAATTATTTTTTTAAAATAAAATTTTTTCGAGAAAGAAGGCTCTCCATCAAGTAATTCTACGAAAGTGCTGGAAGCAAATTGTATGTATAGGCAAATTTTATTTACAAGGCCAAAATAGAGAAATTTTGACAGAAATTAAAGGTTAAGCTTGTAATTATGGTCTTGAAAGTGTTCATGGTCTCGAAGGAGATGAAGGTATTGCTGGCGTCAAGTTACATATTCGTATCCACGAACAAAAATTTACATGTGCAATTGTTTATTTTGATCGATTGTTATTTTACAGGTATTTTATAAATTCCGAGTTTTTATCGTCTTTATAGTCGTTTTAGACTTTTATTTTGTCGAAGTCACCATTCATTTTGCCGGCTTGAAATTTTAGTGCACAAGGTTCCTTCAAGTACAACATGGAACGTAAAGTGCAACTCAAGAGTTGGCCCTGGTGCTGCGCTAACTCGGAACTTCTCAGTGTCGCGAGCTTGGTTCTGAGGACAGAAATGCCGTTATTTTTGAACTCGTTGTACGTTGCCTCTCCAGGAAGGGACAGATCAAACCTTGAGGTTATTATTAATTTTTAACCCATATTTTGGGTTCAGGATTCCTCAGAGGTAGGTAGAATTTTTCAGCTATCAATTGTGAGGTGAAAAGTATACTAATACGTATCCCAGACTGCGCCAAGAAAAGTACTTACTTTCTTTTATATTTTGGCTCACGCTGTCCTACCAGTGACTCATTATAGACTTTGGAGTTTCGTTTATATTTACTGCATCAACGAAAAATAAACTTGTAGGAAGTGGATCATAGATATAAATTACGTAGTGAACTATTCAAGTGGTGAACAAATTTGACTGTTTGGGGCTTAATTGTCGCGTGAACCACTGTCAGCATTGATTAAAATGAACCGCAGTTAGTTATGCCAGCATTAATACCTCTTTACAGCACACCAGATTGATGTACTGTCAGCGGGCACATCCCAGTCTTACAGTAAAATATAAATTACCGGGGAAAGTAGTGTACCATCTTCGTCTTTGCTCAACTTTTTTCATGCTCTATTAACGACCTGTTTTTGGCGAGATTTTTTCCATTAGTTATGTACTGGAAACATATCTCCTTGTGGCGCATTTCGATGTATGTTTTTGTTAAAGCTTTTCAATTCTTTTGTCTCGATTTAAAGTTTATCGAATTGTTCGTGTGTGTTATAATTTTCTGTTAAATAGTGCATTAACTTTTGGGAATGTTGAATAGAATGATTATGGTTTCGCTTCCCTAAATGACAGCATAATGTTTATTGTACTTGTTATCCTAGTTTTCTCTTCACGGCAAATGTACGTTCCGCATACGGAGGAACGTTCACCATTACAAATGTGACCCCAAAAATTTTCTTCTGAAGTCCCCTGGTTTGATGACACGTCATGTAGCTTTTACAATATTTTTGTTGTTGTTGTTCGACCTCACAAATTGCAGAGTTACTGAATTCATTACATTTAAGTTTCTGGTACAGTGAATTCTCATTGTGATGTTTGCTTTCAGATATTTCTTGTGTCACACATTTGTTTTCTAAATTAATCATAATGAAATGCAAAACTAGGGTTCATTTATTGATGCGCGTACTACTCCTGTGACAATGTCTTGTTTTAAATGCGTTTTGGCTCGAAAGCACTTTTTTCTAACTTTTAATTACTAATGTTTATTTTTCTTTACAGAAATGTGCCAGGGTTTAGTTCTTACATGAATTTTTACTACACCATACGGTCTTTAAGTTAGCCGTTTTCAATTAGCACCGTCTGCAAAATTAGGGGTGCAGACGAGGTTTGCGATTGCGGTGCTTGGAGGATCATAAGTTAATCTTACTCATTATTATTTTAATTCGTTGTAGAATCACGCGCATTTGCATTATTCTTGTCTCATTGGTCAAAGTGTGGCTCCCGGTGGCGTGTCAAATTTTAAAATACACTGTGAAGAAAGCGGTTGGAGAACTCGAAATATTCATCACGATCTTTAAATTCTACATATCAATTGCTGAGGGAAAACTGTGACGTCATTGAATACCCAGCTTACATTATTTATTGTTGAATGTGCTAACCTCGACGACATGGAAAATATACAATGAGCTATTCCTAATTTTCCATGTACTATTTAGCTGACGTGGTATACAATTCAAAAATTGGTTTTTCTAGATACGCTATACTCTTCATTGTTTGGCGCCACTTCGAGGTCAGCTAGGTACAAATTTTTTAACAGCTTTCAAAGAAAAAGAGTTCTCAGTTCTTCTGCTTCACCGCAATTCATGACCAACTACGTGCGGGCGTGAGCATCTTCTGCCTTGAGATTTGGAGTACTTTTATTGTTACGCCACCCAGAACTTTGAACAAGCCTGCTAAGGTGGAGATCTCATTTCTTAATGAATTAAATTACTGTTCCTTATTAAGCACCCTGTTTGAACAATGGAGGTGACTCAATAATAGTTACTTGTTATATAACAAAGATATTTGCTTCTTCTATGATGGCATGGAATGCTTAATGTGAAGATAGTGTGATGTTGGACGAAATGTGTTGCTGCTATCGGAACTTTAATGCAATTCAAGTGTGTCGAGCTTCTGTAAGGAAAAAATACGTGTAATTTTCGCTTTGTTGAGCATTATTAGTCGCAGGTAAGGAAGGAACATTGGCGATCTGGAAGATCATATATTATAACGAGAACCCTTTACTATACCATTACTGAAAATTTCCACGGCTTTCATATCTGATCCCTTCTGCGTAATGTGTTTCAACCCTCGCTCTTCAAAACTGAAATTTCTGGACTGCAATTTCTGAGTGTTGTATGTGGCTGCTATTGTGGTTCGCAGTGTGCCGCGCAGCTCGTAACGATGTAGGTGCGGTTGTTGTTCTGGTCTGCTGTCGCCGCACATTGAAAGGCCAGTGTCACAAGTGTACGCAAGTGAGCATTTTCTGAAGCTTCATTATTATATTTGGATAATTCCTCACGCGTGTTTCATTGTCACATTTTTCTTGAAGGATAGAGTATCGGAAATTCTTTTCCTGTCTGTCATGCCGGGTCCGGAAGTCTTCCTTTCCACTGGCAACGTAGTCGGTTCGTGTAGATGCAAAAAGTACGTTGCCCCAACTAGCAGAGAAAGGGACTTTTGTTTGGATAAATTCACAAAGGCAGCGCAACTCATCCGTTCAGAAAACACTGAAGCTCTAATGTATTCATTATTGGGTTCATTTTGCTTCAGCTTTTCAGTTTTTCGCAGCACTTTTGATTTAGCCTCAGTACTCTCGATATTCTTCAATGTTAGGAAAGGAAGACTTTACGTACTAAACTTCGTTTTACTAGTGGTACTTTCTAAATTTGTTAGCGCTGTCCATACTGCTGCTGATGTGATGAATGGCACAGAAATCATGATCCGAACCCTAATGGTTTCATGCCGTGGGTTGTAACAAAAAACTAATGTAGTGCTTATTGAATGAATTTTATTTCAGTGGCTATCTAGAGCGCACAGTTTTGACACTGCTCTAAAAAGAAGCTACAGTAAGATGCTATAAGAACACACACCGTGAACCGCCATGTGACAGCAACAAAACTTTGGATCGATGTTTTTGTTCATTTTTAGTCGGTCCTCCAGACTATCATTTATACGCTTGAGTTGGCGGTGAAAAACACCTCAAAAACATTTCGCAGGTATATTCTAGCTGAAAATTACTAGGAAAATGATGCTCTATATATTTATAAAAATATGTACTTAGGAAAATATTAGTAAGAAAGTCGTAGAACTAAAATCCATGGGGAGTCTCTCCAGTTTCGTTCTTATGGACAAAAACTTGACGATACACAGTGGGTCATTACGCATAATATAAAGTGGAATGAACGCCCTAATTAAATAAAATAAATCTATTACTTTATTTCAGCTGCCTGCGCTGAGGAGGAGGGAAGCCTTCCTGTAACAATTGAACGTAAATGATTGGCAGAAATGGAACCGACAAACGTGAAAATTCCCTCAATGATCTCCGCAGTCAATTCACAAGTAACAAAAATGTTCATTATGAAACGTACAACCACAATCTGCTTGGCTCTACAAATATTCGTTGATAGACGCGTAAGGAGTGTGAAGTCATCCGAAGTAAAGAAAAGAGAAACAAAACGTTCGTTTTGAAGAAACAAAACGTTTGACTTGACATCTAAGGACCATAGAGCAAGTTGAATTAGTCGAGTATTTTTCAGCTTCACAAAGCGAAGGATTAGAAAAGGAACCAATACCTTCAGCAGCACACATTTCGCAACACGCGGTGAACTGCTGCCATCACCACACTACACATATAGCGGAAAGTAAATAAATCGCACCTACGAACAACCCGAAACCTTTCAGGACATGATACCAGCCGAGACAACATTTATACCGCCAGTACAAATGAGTAAGCACGAGGTAAATGAATGATACTTCTTTCAGTAAAAGACGCAAACTAATGAATTTGGTCCACTTTCCCCTCATTCTTCATTACTCTCGAAAACTTCTACCCAATAGCAGAAGTGTTGCCTCACACTTCTCCGAGCATGTGCATTATACAGGGTGTTCACAAAATGTACCCATTCACCGATGCACGAATATATGGTGCTGGAACCATACATCAGAATTAAACTAGTAGGGTTACGGTATCATGTGCACAGATATCGGTCAGTGGATAATTTTTTGTGGACACCCTGTACACCGTGCACAGCTGACTCTCGCTGAGATGTGCTCAGGAGGAGCGGGTCTCCATTATGTGGAAGACCAGCACCAAAGGACTACCTGAAGCATGTGAGTGAGGAGCACCGCTGCCATGGCGACAGGGCGCTCGTTGTGTTCGTCAGGTGGATGTGGTCAGCATCGGACAGCTCTCTGCTGCCGTCGTGCCGCGCCTGCAAGTAATGGCTTGGGTTAGAACCGTACAGATTTACAAGCGAGTTGCAAGTAAGTAAAGACTTGCAACTCCTGTGCCTTTAACATAACGTCTTGAATTAAACACGGAACATTAGCAATGATGAGGTTTATATGTTAGTAATGAGCATTCTTAAGCATTTTAAGCGGAATTATTGCAGTGATGTAAATTTTTTATGCGTTGGAATTGTTGATTCTTGGCACAGCATGAAGTCGCGTCTCAGCCTCGTACTGAGCAGCGCTAGATAGACACCAGCTAACAGGGAGAGCATTAAAATTGTTGTGTTGCTTGCTTATTGTTGGGATATAGATCTCAAACGAGTTTCGCCTATTAAATCAGGCAACAGAAGCAGGCATCTTTGACGATTATTTTTCTTAGCACATGGTCTCAAATACTTGGCCTGGCATCAAGAAGAGACATGTATTTAAATGAGAGTTTTAAGAACTTTTTGAAGTTCGTCTATTTGAGTGTTTAATTTACAAGTCAAACCAAGACATATCAAGCTCAGTATGAAACATGTTAGTGTCAAATGATTGGAATAATCATAAAATATTCATTACATGATGTAGAAAGTTTAAAAAAAAAAACAATCTGCCTGCACTGAGCGTTTCAAACCAAGATGCCAACATTTCACTATCTGGGCAAATGACCCAATTTTGAAGTCACTTTTGGAGAAAGTCGAACATATTATTGTTCAAGCGCTGAAAGAAAGAAGAAAAATAATGAAAGAATAGGGTAAAAAACAATCTTATTTGCTACAAATAAATCCTTAACAAACTATAGTACCTATCTAATCCTACTCAACTCTTAAGTTTGTTTAATTCAATTTACTAAAGGTAAATTGTGCGAATGAATAACTACAGATTCCAATCTTTCCATGCATGCTTCCAAAGACAGACACCAACACACTAATTGAGTGAAGAAGGCGTCACACGCAGACTTCAGGGATCACGCTCACCCATAAAAAGCCTCATTTGATAAATAACACGCTCAAACCGCCGCTTCATTAAAACGTTAATAGTGAAGTAAATACTGGGAAAATTCATCTGTCAAGTTCATAAGTTTTGAAATGCAGAGCATAACTGCTTACGTAGCAGTTGTTACAAAGATATTCGTACCAAACGAGCTGAAATTTATTTCTGTTCAGCTTAATTCCTTTGCAGAACACATTAGTTTAAACGGATGGTGCTAATAGAAATGAAGCATGATGGTACCGATTGCGAAGAATATGACCGCTACTTCCGATGTAGGTAATATCACCGGCGCACATTTGGATAGAGAATTTTTAATGTAAATATAAATTCAAATAAGAAATATGCAGCAATTTTGTTGAGGATCTTGGCTTAAAAGAAAAAATGATTGAGACAGTCATGAAAAAGAGAGCAAGACTTTGGGGACAATCGCAGAAAAAAATGTTTGTCAAGTAAATAAACAAATTGGGAAGGTAGAATCACTGGAAGAGAGATACATTAGAAAAGATGGACTGAGATGTCGAAAAGCTGCGGAAAACGTAACACAAACACTGACTGCTGTCTCACAATGCTTGGTGACCTCATTTTCCAAAATATTTCGGAAAAATTTGTTGTACTCCCACTATAACACAATTAAGAATGGTTCTTGAATCCGTTTACACTTTCCTAGATAATACGAAGAAACAATAATAGACTCAAGAATGCCTACATCTTACCAAAAACTCATATCACAAGACGGAAAAACTAACGTATTGAAGTAACGAATTTTCCTTACATTTATGACAATTAAAGGAACACTCACATGGATATGGAAATTTAAAGAGCAATGAATGGAATTTTCACATGGATGTGGAAATATGCAAAGCAATGAAAGGAATATTCACACGAGTACAGAAATTCAAGAGGTAGTAAAAAGTATTCACATGTATTTGGGAACTTGAAATGAAATGAAAAGAATATTTCCAAGAAAGAATTTTGAAAGAGCAACGAAAAGAAAGGTGAAACATAAGTGTTGAAAAAAAAAAATGGAAAGAGTATGACCATGATAATATAAATCTATTTGGCTGCCAATATTAGCGGGGAAAGAACATTGAACACATGAATAACTTACGGAAAGGGCAATTAAAAGAACATGAAAGCATGAATATTGAAATTTAAAACTTACTGGAAGGAGTATTAACATGATAATAAAAATCAATTTGACTGGTAACATTGACAACAAAGAACCTTGAGCACAAGAAAAATAAAAGTTATACAAATTTAGAACACAATGGAAGGTACATTAACATAACAAAACTAAATTTAACTGACAACAAAGAACCTTGAGCACAAGAAAGCTGAACGTTATACGAATTTAAAATGCAACAGAAGGAATATTAACATATAATAAAAATAAACTTGACTGACAACGTTAGTAACAAAGAACCTTGAGCCCAAGAAAGATGAAAGTTATACGGACGGGAGGCAAAGAGGTGAACCGCATGACCAGCCGAGAGCGGGTGACAGGGAGCGCATGCAGCATCAGGAGGGGAGGGCTCCCCTCAAGCTCAAGGGGGGACCTGGACACGAACAAAATATGCCCAGTGAGACACGGGCACTGAGGGAAGATGGAAATTTTGTGACACGTGAAGATTGCTGCACACATTAGGTTGCATAGCAGATCCTGTTAGTTCAAAACGGGCACAGGCAATACAAAAGCGATTGTATTATGAGAGGAAAAATTTGTATGGTGCTCTACACGCAGTTATTTGTACAGGAATATACAACTTCTACTGCAAAGCTAGGTTTTTTATGAATCAAATTTTTAAATGTTAAATAAGATTCAAGCAGGATAGAAATGGGGATAGATTTCAAAGATTATATCTCTACCCAGAGGCCAAGAGTTGCAACGCTTCAACTCTTGTGACAGGAAATTTATTTGCCATTCAATTAAGCTTTCTTTCAATAGAAAACTACAGTCAAATGATGATAGTACAAATACTTCATTTACAGTATCATAAGGCAGTAGCTTTTAGGCTAATACTTCATTCCCATTATTGTAGAAAGCACTAGCTATTTGGTCAATGCATGAAAAACTCGTGGTCATCCGCTTGTGTAGTTTTTATACAAAGTGCTAGGCCCACACTCGTGTTGAACATGCAGTTGTGAGGGAACACGTGCAGCGGCTATGCAGAAGACAACTAGGATTATTGGCAGACAACCACAAGCCTCCATGACTGTCTTGCTAACAGATCTACTACAGCAAAAAGTAAATCCTAGAGTTAGTATTAGTTAGCTAAGACCACAGCCACATTAAATATGATGGGAGCAAGAAGAAGGGATTATTTAGCATGGAATTTAGAAGCTGGGGAATCTATGTTCAAGGTGTGCTCCCACACAAAATCCTCCCTGCCATAGAAAAGGCAAATTAGAAGGGAAGAGGAAGAAAAGACATAGAACAGATAGTAAGGGAGGCATGAAAACTGAATTAAGCAAAGCCAGTACAAAAAATAGGAATCTTGAAGGCCTATCTATGGAAGAGACAACCTATCAATATTCGCCCTGGGATGCCAATCCTCACAGCACACAAAAGACCAACCAAGCTAAATTAAACCTATTGTTAATCTTTTGTTATGTGAGGAGAGTACATCTTATGAATGTTGCATAAGTAAATCTTACGCATATGATGAATGTTGTAATTGAACTTTATATGTTAAAAATTTTTACGTCATTATTCAATATCATCAGTTTGGAATTCGGTGTGAATATTCAATATAATTTATCCCTGCACAATATTCAATATGATTTATCCCTATACAATAATACTTAGAAAAACACCCGAGACCTCCTTCTTGAAAGGCTATCCATGGGTTACTGCAAATAACATGGTTATTAACTCAGCACAATATCATATTTACTTATTTTTGAGAAAGATACTCCCTGAAAGTGAGAGCCAAGATACAGTCTCACTCTTGTTGATGGCTTGCTCCCAAGTGAAATCATCTACTGCTCTTCTCACAATAAGGTCAGAGAAAGATTCTCAGTACACCTTTTCTACAACTCCTACACTACGCGTAGTTCATTTCCACTGTCCCAGTAAGATAAGCCCAGAATGAATAAGATACTTTCAAGATATGAGACAAAAATTTCTCAATAATTTAAAAAATCTATAAAGGCAGAGAGCCAAATATCTGAGAGACATTACTCAAATTCAATCCATAGCTCAGACAGAACTCATCTACTGGAGCAAAGTCTACTGAATATCAGGAGTTTAGTCAATAGTTTAAAAGCTTAATTTATTTTATATGAAGACTAAGTACATAGTTATGTCAAAGTGTGAGACAAACAGAAATAATAGGCAATCAGGTTCAATAAATTAAATGAAACTGAGCAGAGCTTTCAGTATCTTTGTGTTGCGCTCAACCTCATCATGAGAAGGCATCTATACACTTGAGGAGGGGAGAAAGTATGACAGCTCTGTTTTTTGATTTAATTAAATTGTAACTAACCATGACACACTTTGGCTTCATTCAAAGGAAAAGTTTGAACCTATGTGGTGGTAACATAAACCTGCTACCTTCACGTTTTAAAATGTGGAGATATTTTTTGAGTACATCACAGACAGTAATGGTTTACAAAATTTTTTCAAAAAGATGCTAAAAATAATCTCATTCTGTTGGTGAACATTGCTAGGTCAAAGAATTAAACAAAATATCTCCACAAATAGTTTAGTGCTAGTGTATCTGTGCCATCAAAAATGAGAGTATCATCTTCCTATGCTGGAAGCATTAGTTTTTATCAATAACTATGTACAAAATCTCGTATCCAATACTAAGCAGTTGAATGCACACAGAAATTATTTCACTGAAATGAGCAATTTATCTCACAACTATTATTTGAAAGAATGCTCATACACTGGAACCTAAATGAGTACACAGTGGCTTTCACATATACAATGTATACATAATATAATGTCACAATGTTTACCTTTAACTCCTCAGCAAGTAACATAAAAGTTTGGTCAATATTTGCATTTTCCTTAGCAGAGACTTCTAAGCTGTGCACCATTGAGTTGTCCATGGCCCACATCTCCACAAGATGCTCCACTTCCGCTTTTTCTACTTCTCTCAGTCGCTCCATGTCACTCTTGTTCCCTGTAAAAGTGTCACAATTAACCCATTGGGACTGCAATCATCGCACAAACCCCAAGAGATAGATGCACAACACAATATAGACAGTCACAGATTGCAAGGTTTGTGGTTCCAGCCTATAATGTCACAATGCCTGTACTTACACTTGGGTTACAAAAGGAAAACATTGACTTGTGCATCTGAAAGTGTTGGCTAAATGAAAAATTATGAAAGCCCTTCAATTTCAAAGTAACAGCTCATATTAGAAAATCTCAAAAAATATTGAACCTCAAAATGTTTTTGTATTCCACATTATAGCATATTTTAGCTTAAGGTTCTCAAAAGAAAAAAGGCAACACTCAGAATGAAATTTATACAAGTGATGTATCCTATGTCTAGCATATAGAAACTGAATGATTGGAAGAATCTTATGAAACATGATATAAGTTGGAAGAGAAAGTATGTAATAGATGCTGAAAAAAGAATAGGAGCCAACTAGAGAAAGATGGTCTGTAACAAAACAAAGAACTTAGTTTATTACAACAAAAGTATGATCTACCTAACCTCACATCTTTCTCTTTGATACAATAGTTGTCTCCTCCTTAGAGTCTTTGTCTCACAATAGAGACTATACAAATTACACTGACAATAATTAAAACCCAACTAGGGATGCAATTTCTTTAACAATCATAGCATAATAGGTAAAATAATAAAATGAGCTTCACACTCATCTACCATAATTCTTCAGAGTATTTGGGATGCCATGATTGAGATACAAGTTAATGAATTTAACTGTTCAAGACTTTGTGAATGACACTACAGAAAGTTCCTATTTTAAATTAAAATGTATAAATCAATGAGATATAACAAATAACACCAAAAAATGAATTTGAGATAATTTTACTGCCTGTGTGTCATTTCTGATAACATGAACACTTACCAATGAGTATGAGGGCAACTTGCGGATGCGTGTAGCGCTTCACTTCTTCCATCCATCTCTGAATACTTAGAAATGATGACCTTTTTGTGATATCATAAACTGAAAACATTTCAAATAAAAAATCAATCATCCATTTTAACTGTATTTAAATATGAATAAACATCAACAGTTATGAACACAGTTATTAGGTACAAGTAACATTTCAAAATACGTTGCAATTCAACAAACAGTGTAAGCAAGTATTAAACCCTAATGATAACAATTTCTGTCAAAAAATCTTCATGGCCATCCAAAGAATATTATCAAGTGTAGCACTGTTATAATATAATTTGTGTTCAACATTTGTCTCTCTATTAATTAGGAGTGAGTCATGTCAATAGAGCCATTACTTTTTAATAAGCCTACAGTGAATAAGAGTATCATTACAAAGGAAATGCATTGACATGAATGAAGAGTGAATAATTAGACCTTACAAACCATGCTACCTATATATTCTGATGAAACCTAGTGCCATTATACCCTACACTGTTTTATTTCTTGCTAATAATACCAATTTGACAACTTAGCTGATACTAATGTTATAATTGTACAATTAATAACAGTTTTCAGTATTTAGTTTTTCATCTACTGCAGAAGTCTATAAACCCAAAATCAGACCTAACTAAAAAAAAAACAGAGTAATATCTAAATTATAACTTTATACATTAATTTAGAAATCAGTAGAAGTATTATTCAATTCAAGTGACAGCTTTTTGCTAATTTACTTACCCATAACAACTCCATTAGCAGATCTGTAGTAGCTTTGAGTGATTGTGCGGAATCTTTCTTGGCCAGCTGTGTCCCATATTTGTAGCTGAAAAATTTGAATTCAAGGTAAGTTCATACATACAAACAAGCTCTAAGGTTGAGTAAAACAAAAATCTAACTGCCCAATTTTATGATTCATCAAAAAAAAGCTAGCAATTGGGACTTCTTAGTCTTGCTTGATTTATTGACGCGAGCTCGTTAAGAAATTTTCGTGCGTGATCATTAGTTAAAATTTCTCACCTTTACTTTTTTCCCATCTACGATAACTGTTTTCATAGAGAAGTCGACACCAATTGTATTGCCGTGTCGCTCAACGTAGGTGCCAGCCTTGAAGCGCTGCACTACGCACGTCTTGCCTACACCGCAATCTCCAATAACAACAACTTTGAACAACAAATCAAAAACATCTCCATCGTTATTGCCACTAATGGCGGTCAGCATACGCTGGTTTAATAATTGGGACATGGATGGAATGAAACAGCAAACAGGAATGTAAAAGTAAATCAAAATTGAATTTGCCTCGAGCGCGCTTCCAGTGCCCAAATAAAGTCAGCTGTTCCTCTACCGACGGTGATTTCAGAGTGATCCGGATTATTGGTACAATGATAGTTTTCCCCATTTTTATATGTTCATTGTATCTGCTTGCAGTCTGTAGATAATTTGATTCATAAATTGCAACACCATTTTAGTATGAAAATGCTTGAAATTTATATATGTAAGAATCATACAAGATGACCTACTACCGCTGACCGGTGCACAGATTCGAATTTTAAATTTTTCCAAAAAATCAGTTCTCATTCATTGCTCTGAAAACACTCAAAACCATTCTTTAATTGAAGCCAAAAACTTTTATGCATTCTCTTTTATAAGAATAAACTTTTTCCAGCCAGGTGAGGAGTGAGTTTGATGTTTTTTTTATTTGATGTATGCTCCTAGTCATAGAGGATCTTTATGACTCTTCACTCTGAAAGATGCAAAATGACTATTTTTACAATGCAGGGCTTGACAGGATGGAGCAGAACCTAGGTAAAATTCGGGAAAAACTGAGAGAAACCACGAGATCTTCACCGAAACACGACTTCATTGGCGTAGGCTCAGGCTCTCACTTCTTATAACATGTCGAAATTCTAGTTATTGCTCCAACGCTGAGGTCCATTGCGGACTTTGTAAGGCAGATTTAAGAGCCTTCGGCAATAAAGTTCAAGGGCTGTGATTCGCTTGATCAGCCTAAAAATTAATAACGCTGGTAATTTAAGACTAAGCGGAGCAATGGCGGGGGTTTCTCACAGCTTCGGCGAAAAACGTATATGAAAACTAAAAATGTCCGTCTGCTCTTTTTGCAACGAGTCCCAAGCCATAGCAAGGGATTCGGGGAAACTGACGAGCGTGTCAGCGGGAGGCCGACACGACAGACTGAACTAAGCCGTGGGCGTGTGTGCACCTCCTTATGTGCGCCGCTGCTCTACGGCAATCCGACCCTCGCTACAGGGGACTCTTGTGTCCTCGACAGCCGGCTACATTGAAGATTGTTCGCCTGAACATAATTTTCGAAATCTTCAGGTGAGCCCTGTGCCTTCATGTTCCGCTTGTCCTTAATTATCATTATTCTAGCGTTACCGGCCTCAGATGGGTGCCAGGCAAATGTGTGTGCAGTAGAGCCCGTTAATTCGGGGTTAGTTTCCACTGGTTGGGTGGTTTGCGCACTAACACTAATATTTTAAGACTGGCAGTAGGAAACGGAGTAGCCCCATGGGCGAATATTTTTTCAAGTTTTGAAGTTTATCATTAACATAAATGACATTTCTGGGCGAGACAAAGTCATTTCCTCACCGTATTTTTCTATCGATACACAGTTAACTCCTGTTTACCTCAATACCTTCAAAGGGATTTACAAAAAGGCAAAAACTTCGCAGCCAAGGTAGGATGCAACGGTAATTTCAAAAGAAGTGATCACGTAACCCCTCTCCTTAATAAGCTCGGTTGGATTTTGATTCAAGAAAGGCTCCTCATGCAGAGGGCCCAATACGTATTCTCCTCGTTGTACCTTCCTCAGAGCAATGCTGAGATAGTGCGTTTCCATCCACCCACTGTAACCAACCAAAAGCCGAACAGAAACAACAATGTCTTAGTCAACTATCGTTCATTTCACATAGGGCAGAAGGCTCTATCAATATCAGGCGCCTTACTGTGGAACAAACTCCCCTGAGTATTAAAATCCCTCATAGACCGAGAGAATTTAAAGCCAAAATTATTCGTCATCCTGCGTCTCAACGATAATTCTTTGTTACAAAACATACTGAACACGTATTGACGAATCTCATACACCTGGTATCTCCATTGCTGAATACTCTCTCTTGCTCATTTTTTATGATTCAAGACATCGCACAACAGTTTGGAATGTATGCGTAGGTATCATGATTTGACCGCCTATACGCTGGGATTTGCAAACATGCTTATTTGCAGTGTTGGGCAGTTGCGCCGCAACAAGTTGCGGCCGCAATTGTGATCGCAAGTTTTTCTGTTGCGGTTGCGGTTGCGCCGCAGCAATTTTTGGAAAGTTGCGAATCTGTTGCGATCGCAACAATTTTCGACGTGTCAGGCCGCAACTCGCAACCGCAACATCACGATGGTAATTTAATTTCTAAAATAACTTCTATAAAGTTTAATACGCGTTTCATTCTCGTTTGAAGCTAAACCGTACAACCCATCTGGCAACTGTTTATTAGTAGCATTAGGCGACACAGTGATACATACACTTTGTCTACAGTATATAAGGATATTTAATGTATTTCATTGCATAACATATGTTATTATGAATGATGTGAGTTGTAAGTGTAAAATTACGTGTTATACGGCAAATCTACATAGTTAGATGTTGCGATTTGCCAATGTACTTCACAAAGACGATTTTATCTTGGCGTCTTCTCTCCATCCACATTTTAAGCTAAAATAACTAAACAAAGTACAAAGAGTGGAGGTAATAACAAGAAAAACTAATTGCTTATCTTAAAAACAGACCCGAAAATGGTATTTCAGCTGAAGAGAGCAGTGCCGAGGACGTTGATGACGAAGATGACTTCTTCAACGTCGTAGTGATCTCGGATGACAAGGAAAAAACGAAGAAAAGTTCGTTGAAACAAGTCAATGATTGACTGAAACAGGCAGTAATCAACAGAACTAGCCACGCTGATGTTCACTGAGCTATGTTTCCTTTGAGTGAATTTGTCGCTTCGTTCGTCCAATTTAACACGCCAATACCATCGAGCGCTGCTGTCGAACGACTGTTCTCCTTAGGCGAAGAAATTTTGAGACCACAACGTGCTCGGCTTTCAGACAAACATTTTGAAATGCTTACATTTTTGAAAGGCAACGTCGCATTGACATTGTCACATTGAGATAATGAACCAGTATTAAATCATAACAGAGGAACAACAAAAAGCAGAGGAATCTCAAATATTACAGGAGCATATGCATGGTTTTTCTTTATGCGTCACACAGGCTGTAAAAATGTTCTGCACTTTTCTGTTTTCTAATTTTTGGCTATATATACGGAACTCCTATGAAATATAGCTGCCAGCTAGGTACCTTTTCAATATTATTATTAGAAAATAGAATTCATTTTATTTTTCATGTTATATTTACAAATGAAACATTTCTTTCAGTCTCTTGATATTTCATTCAATTCTAGTCCACACACTCACTCGATTTATTATTATTTTTTTAGTAAAACAATGCGTTATTTTGAATATCTTAATATTACTTTTATTCATAGCAATATATACGTAAAATAAATTGAATAACATTTAATTAAAATTATATTTCACAATTAAAAAGTTGTGGTTGCGAGTTGCGGTTGCGGTCGCAACTTTGTTTTTTTCAAAGTGGTTTTACACCTGTGTGTACACGCAGGTTTTACACCTGTGTATACTGGACTAGCAACTGGTATATAATCAATGAATACCACCCTTTTTTCTCACTCTCAACTTCTAACACTACCCAATACATCATTTCATTCTATTATTGCAGAGCAATCCAAAGCATAAATGTCTTGTACATGTAAAATATGGTACCAATTTATGTTTATCAATTGCAGATATTTTGCGCCATATTTCAAAGATAATGTGATTTTTTTTCTCAAATAAAACCCTTATAAGACATTCAGGTTTTCTTATCCCCGTCCAAAAAAGCTCATGTTAGGCTAGTGTAGTGCAATTATCATATCATCTCTTACGCTCTAGAGTATATTATTGCAGCCGCACCTAAGCCTCACATATTTCTGGAAATATTATGCACTTGGGAACCGTTGTAGAACAATCGTTTTCATGTTTCTGACTCAGATAGACTGTTTTGTGCCACTATTTCTGGTACGGAAATTTTTGTAAAATTCAGGCTGTAATAAAAGGTATTTTCTCGGAGTCCCTCGATTGGAATGCTAGTTTATACTGACTAGTTTACGCTGATATTTGCGCACATGCTTACTTCAAAGTTACTTGTGTATATGTGTACGTGTGCACGCTATGCGTGCGTAGATGGGTGAATGTGTCACTACCTAATACTTCATTTCACTTCATTATTGTAAAACATTTATAAAAAAAATATATATATATTGGTTGCGCGATCACCCACATGTGATAAATCAGACGCTTATGAACCAATAATCTTTTCGATACAATATTTAATTAAACATTGTTCCAATATTTCATTAGAAATGATAAGCAGCAACACATACTGAAAAAGTTGTCACGAATTTCCTTTGCTCATTATCCCATATTTCGGAACATCGCACAGCATTTTTAAAGAACGCGTATGTCTTGTGACTTCCTCGATGCATAGAAATGTATTTGTGTATGTTTACGTGTTGGGTGTATGTATGTGCGTAGGTATGTATGTGCACGTATATGTGTATTTATTTACATGTATATATGCACACGTGTGTACTAAACCGACAACTGGCATTTTTAACTAGAGATAATGATCTCTCTCTGTTCACTCTCAACTTGTTACATTACCTAACTCATCTCTTTATTATTGTAAAGCATTCACGTAAAGAACCATACATTTTTTTGTGTGATCATCCATTTATATTTTAATAAAATTCTTATCAACTGATGATCGTTATGTTAAAATTATTTAATTAGAAAAACAAAACTTGTAATTTTAGTGTTCTTCATGCTTATATTTGTATTTCTTTTCTTCTTTTTTCTTCACGCTTTCATTGAAATAACATTTTTGAACATCGGCCGAAAAAAGCGATTCAAATAGAATTTCCTGGCGTCGAGAATTGCGAAGTTTTATGTCATTTATCTGTTAAATGTCAAAAGTTATGAAGTTGTTTTATCTCGTATAATTATCATTACATGTATAATCAAATGTAGTTTAAGCAAGATTAGGAGCACATCGCCCTCAATCATTTTTCGACTAGTGACATGTACAATACTCGTGTGTGTGTATCATCTAAGTGTATTAACTTTAAGATATTTTAAAAACCAATGATGGTACTTTTGTACCATCTCTCTGGGAATTAAACTGTTTTTCTTTTCTTTCTTTTTCTTTCTTTTCTGTCCCAGCTATGGTATACCTCTTATGGTTTGTTTATCAATTAAGGACCATCAAATTAAGAAATTTTGAAAAGCCAATGTGTTGAAATACATTTCTTGCACCAAATCGTTTGGAAATGAACGGCTTTTCTTTTTTTCTTTTCTTTTTCATGCGGTCCTAGCCCCCTGTACTATGCGGTCCCCTGTAAGAACTCTCATTTTCCCTCAATATAATTAATAATCTTTCTTCGTAAACGCTTCAAATTACAATAATGCCTAAAGAATTTGATTAAAACTTGAGCATTATTAGAAGTACCTGCTCATAATAGTTAAGCAATGATGATTAGCAAACATGGTATTGAGAGTAGGTTGGTATGTTGATTGGTTGTCAGGTGAAGTTGCAAATAGCTGAAGACAGTTGTTTCTGGATAGATGTGGGCTTTTCTGATAAAACTTGCCATTTTAGGTTGATTGTGAGGTACTCTTGCGCTTTTAAGAGGATTTTGACAGACTTTGTGGTTGATGTTTCAATTGAATATTGGGCTTTGGATGTCGTTGATTCTATGACATTGTCAATGTTGTACAAAATTTTGATAAGATGCCGAATACCTTACTGATTTAAATTATAATTTTCCTTCTGTTTTTTTTTCAGAGCATTACGTGTGACAGTTTTTACCTTTTGACTCGTAACTTGATAGTAGATCGGGTCGTGGATGAAGGTTTGATCGTTTGAGCGCTCGCCCATTGTACGGAAGATTACTTCTTCAGCCACCATTTTTGAAATTAAGACTTAAAAACGTTATTTTCAAGTAGTTGATCTCTGTTTTTTTTTTGTAAAATAATTTACACTTTGGCTAGATTTATAAACAATTAACTGCATCGTAGCAATGCAAATAGCAGCGTGAGCTCTTTTAAGTTATCTTAGGGCCCGCTGCGAGTTTTTGCTTGTAGCATGAACTGTTGAAACAATTTTAAGCAATTTAAACAATTGATTTACCACAGGGCAATAGCAGTAGGTTTTTTCTTTAAGTCTAGTACAATGGTCAAATTTCAACAAAGCTACCTGTGGGCCCGAATAAGTTCAGCGACTTCTAGGGCATCCTAACGCTATTCTTAGGTGTACAATAATGCCTAACTTAATTCACCTAACCTAGTTACGCATTAGACTGATCAATGAATTAATTTACTTAATATTCGATGCTTCATTTCACAAAATAGTTTATATATATGGGCTTGATGTTAACAGTATATTCTTGAAACGATTTAAGATAGACTGAAGATTAACGACATTAACCATGACAAACTAGCCTATCAGAACCAGTCATGTAAGAGAAAAGATTTGACTTGGTTATCTTACATGACTAGTATTCTGATAGGAAATGAGATTCACTATTTATTTTGAATACTTTGTAAGAATTACTTGCACGGATCTCCGCAGAGATTAAGTTCCAAGTTTTAGTTCCAACGAAGAGGATGCTGTGCTGTGCTCGAGCCTTTGTAAAATAAGGAAGCACGAAGTTACTTCTATTACGGGTTAAATAGTCGTGGTGACCAGTTTGTGCAGTTAATTATGGTTTGAGGTTATTGTCGCCATCATTGGTCAATATTTTTTACATGAAATTACACATGGAGAGCTTGTAGAGATCCGTAAGTTTAAGTATTTGTATATTTTTGAATGAATCATTTGTGTGAGCACTTTATTCTAGTTTCTTTACCATTCTGATGGCTCTTTTTTGCAGAGTGAAAAGTTTATTGGTTTTCGTTTTTGTGAGTTCCATGCCATGCTTCTATTCCGTATTGTAAGTATGGTGAAATGAGCGTTCGGTGAAGTATTTGCAACGCTTCTTCAGGCAGAAAATTTTTCACTTTATGGAGGATTACGACGGATTTTGATAACTTAATACTAATATGAGCGATGTGGTCTTCGAAAGTCAGATGTTTATCTAGTGGGATGCCCAGGAACTTACATGAGTTAGTTTCTTTGATTTCACCTTCGCCAATTTTAATGCGCGGAAGAGATTTATTTTTCTTGTACGAGAATGTAATATATTTTGTTTTATCGATATTAAGGCTTATTTTGTTAGCTTAAGCCACAATGAAACTTTGTGGAGTTGTTGTTGTTTATACTCTCTGCGATTAGAGCGAGATTTTGATTTGGAAGGACCGCAGAAAGCGCGCTGTCATCGGCAAAAAGTACGAATTTGAAAAATGATGTTGATTTAATATCATTGATAAAAAATTAGAAATAGGAGAGGTCCAAGGACAGATCCTTGTGGAACTCCATGGCTAATTGTCTGTAGGTCCGATTTTGCATCGTCAGTGACAGCGAACTGCTCCCGATTTTTTAGATATGATCTGAACCAATCATAAGCAACTCCTCGAATGCCATAACAGTGGTGTTTCGAGAGTAACATGTTATTGTTCACACAATCGAATGCTTTTCGTAAGACAAGAAATACAGAGGAAAAGTTTTCCTTCATTTATATGAGAATAAAGGTACTGTAAAAGATTAGGTATAGCCTGCGTTGTTGATTTTTTTAGAGCGAAAATCAAATTGTTCATCATAGAGAAATTATTTTTGTTCAAAATAGAAATACACTTTATACACAATTTTCTCGAATACTTTGCTAATAATTGGTAGCTCAGAGATAGGTCTATAATTGCTTAGGCAGTATTTTTCATCATTTTAAAAAATAGGGGTAACACTAGCAACTTTGAGGGAGTTCCGGAAAGTGCCTAGGAAGAGAGACTGGTTAATAATAGTAGATAGGAGCGGGGCTACAATATCAGCAACGGCTTCAAGTACTTTAGTCGAAAACGTTTGTAATCCAATTCATATATTTTTCAGGTTGTTTAGGCACGCAATTTACATCAAAAAAGTTGGTAGGTGTAAAAAAAAAAAGAGTTGTGTTCACGAATATTATCCATGTACTCCAAGTAATCAGTAGGTTCCCTTAGAATATTAACAGCTGTATTTTTCCCTACGTTCACGAAGAAATTGTTAAAAAGATTGACAATATCTTTCTTCTCATGGTATTTTACATTATCTTGAACAATATACTCAATAGGTTTCTTATCTGCATTATTCGGTTTATAGCAAGAATTAAGCAGGCGCCAAGTTTTTTGATTATCAGTTTTAAATTGAGTAAATTTGTGCGCAAAGTATTTTTTTTTCGATGTCCTTATCTGGTTTGTCACATAGTTCCTAAATCTGTTATATACATCTCTAGATATTCGTCCTTCGTAAAGGAGGGCTAGGTACGCTTGACGTTTCTCTACATGTCTTCAGTTCTCCTGGGTTTTCGTCTATTTTTGGGGGTAATCGTGCGAGTTACAATTAGACAACACTATAATTGAATGCGGTCATTATAGTTTCAGTCAAGTTTAGTATTGTTTCGTCAATTTTCGTTGCATAATTGTTCTGTTGAGAGATGTGCAATGTTGGCATTAGTTATTTTAAAACCGTGCGCATTTTTCCCAAATTTGATTCATTTACGTTACGATATGAGTTAGTTTCAACCTGTTGCTTGGTGAAAGTGACGTAGACATTTTTCTGAATGAAAATCGGAAAGATGGTCTGATAAGTCAGAAGTAATTGTTCCAGAAAGAGAATCAGTTGGGTCTGTCAGAAACATGTTGTCGAGTAGCATATACGATTCTGAGGTTATCCGTGTAGGCTTTGTGAAAATCGGAAGGAAAGATTTAGTCTGAAAAACATTTGGGAAATTTGAGATTGGTTCACAGTTTTCATGTTTAAAAAGATCATAATTGAAGCCACCACAGATTATTATGTCCTTATATAACTAAGTAACTAAGTCTAGTTGAGAGAACGCACTCTCCCAGCTGTACCCTGACCTTAACTATTTGGAAATCAGGTCAGTGGGCAGTAACCCTTGCGGAAAAGACGGTACTTTGTGGTAATACTACATACTTTTGATTGCACCGTAAAATAGGCGACACGTATTGCGGTTTTGCGTTTGTAAATATCTCACACATTTTAGCTGTAAACAATTCACCTTTCAATTGCGTCATGGAGCACTGTTCTGAGAAGAATTAATCACAAATCTCGTTCTTTTCACCAATTGTTGCTTTTCTATGCGTACACAAGAGAACTTATCGTACAACATCCAGTCATTCACCAGTTCATTTGAATATTTGAACGAGGGATAGAGGTCCTTGCTTATGTTTTCGAAATAGTTAAATAATTATCCGATAGTTTTAACAACTTTTTCCGATAACGATTTAGCGGACGATTTTGGCGCATTTGGTACACACTTTGACGCTCCAAGACAGAGCTTAAGAAATTCCAAAGTTGTTGTGGCTGCTTTTCTCGGGTTTTGGACTGAATGGACCAATTAATTACCATGTTTTGATCGGCTACTTCTGGTTCTCTAGTCTCAGAACTAAGTTTTAAATAATAAAGGCTTTGTGTTGATTCTGATAGAATATTTTTGGTTTTATGTTTCTCAGAATCGAGCGTTCCTTTTAAAAATTTCCTTTTTTTATATTTAAGAATGATTTTTGTCCTGATTTTATAAATTTCTATTGTTTCCGGTTAAATAGTCTTCTCCTGTTTATCTTTCATTACTTCGACACAAAGAACATGCAGTAGCAATCGGAAACAATCCAGTTCAAAGGCAACTTAAGCTTGTCTCAAAAGAATGTACTCACACTTTGAATGACGAGAAAAACCCTAATTATGAACATAGAGTGAAATGGAATAGCTTCGAACTCAGAATATAAATATAATTGAAGAATCATGTTAGTAAATTCTCAAATTGATGACCAAATTTGTCCAAACAACTCTGATAAAGCGCACCAAGGGATTCCCTAACGTCACGAAACCAGTTATGAGGAATATGATGACATTGTCGTTTAATTTCCAATTTCAGTGCATCGATTGTTCTTGGTTTGGTGCGATAAACTTTTTCTTTGAGATATCGCCACAAAAACAAATCCATGGGCGTGAGGTTCGAACTGCTTCAAATTAGACTCTGATGCGAGCGATGGTCCGGCACGTTGGTGCGGTTTTGCTAATTTAGTTCTGAATCGTCTATGTACCTCAATTGCGTTTTTGGTCTTCCATTAACATTTCAGGACAAACTTCCAATTTTTCAAGCAAAATTGGTTTTCTACAATGCATGATGAATTAAATACACCCGCAATTACAGAAAGACAGCATGTCAGCGACAGTTGAAGTTTAAGTACATTTTCTTAGACACCCTGTATTTCATTCAAAAGTACATGCTTGGCAGCGACTTCGGGTTGTCGCTGATGCATTTGAAAGCTGAGATACATTTTAAAACATAAATAATGCGTCTACAAATTTGTTGCATCTAAAAATAAAGCTGCAAGCTCCAGTTTTGCTTGCCTTCTCAGAATCGCTGTTATCCATATATAATACAAAATAACACGATGGTACTTCGGACCCGGTGGCGCAGGTACGTTAGTGAGAACTATTGCTAGAAATGAACATAAATTCCAAAAAATTAGGTCGAGCAAGGCTTCCACTTTTTTTAAATCGTAGCATTAGTTAATTCTTTGAAAATACGATATTTATTGACATGCGTTGTTGAGTGAGGGGAAACCGAGAGGAAGACGCGTAAATGTTCGCTTGATCTCTGAATATTTATCGGAAAATGTTTGCTTTCTTCCGTGTCAGTGAATGGAGCTTTGTGCGTGTGATTTTTCATCCCTGCTTATTCAGCCTCGAAATCAAACAGTACGTATATTAAAGTGAGCTTATCTGAGAGTGCTGCAAAATTTCTTTGATGCTGATTTAGAAATGAGATTATAAATTCGAAAATGTTTGTTTTTATGCTTTAAATGGCGTAAAAATGTAAGTTTATTGTCTGTGGAACCGCGCTGTGTTTAATGATTTCCTGATTTTTGCAGCATGTAAAATGTTTTCATGAACTGTCAGTTTTACTCTTGAAATTGAAATATTTAATTTAGTTCTCTTGGAATTTCATAAAAATTGTTCACCTATACAAAACTATATGAGGGTTTTTTACTTTCAAAAACTGAATCTCTGTATGAACAAAAATCGAACAAATTGCAGCTTTAGTGATGATGCCTGAGAATCAATGATAGATCAAATTCGCATTTAAGTTCAGTGTCTGCACGTAAAAATTTTTTTATTCCTTCACTCTCCTTCGAAATGAACTTATAGAGCGCAGGGAAATTTGATGAAGACAAGTTACTAATCTTCAAGACCTTCTGGTCTGGTGTGTAGGGTCAAAGTTTAAGCTGTCGCTTTTCTTACTGTATTTTCATCAATGCAAAAACACCAAGAAAAATTAAAAGAACAAAATTCAATTGTTTAAAAAAGTTATTCCTTCTGTCTGCGATTCTGTCTGCGAAAAAAACGCTTTTTATTGCTGAATTTTTTGTTATATTGTAAAATGTTACTTGATTTGCTTCAAACTTATCTACGATAACCAAAAGCCCAGCAAAAAAGTTATTAATACAATAAGTCGGCGCAAGACGAAAAAAATGTGCACCCAAAAAATCTAAAAATGTATAAAAAATGCTCTAAAAATCCATAAGGAACTCCAGTAGCCGCGTACAAAAGTTCAGATGTTCTTAAAAAAAGAAGAAAAAACAGCTAATGAAAAAGTTTAGCGAATAAAATGCATTACAGGACATTAGATTTTAAATATTTTTCAGCTCAGAGGTCTTCAATTGATGCACAAACCATAAGAGGTCAATAGCCGTGTCAGGGGTTAATTACTTAATTGAAAGAAACAATTAAAATGTATTCTCTTGGAAATTTTACTCTAGACAAGAGGACTGAATCATATTAATCTAAAGCTTATTTGTATTAAATCCTGCATTCATTTTTTAGACGCTTCAGTTTTCTATCTAAACACAGAATAAACCAACTCAGGAGATCAAATTTACTGTTTATTCTCGGATACATTTATTCGACTATTTCCATGGCGATTATCACGTTTATCAAAAACTTTTATGTAAAAAATAGTTAAAAACCGATAATGTGATGATATTATGTTCCAACTTTTTTTTAACAAAAATTGCTTATTTCTAGAACATACTTCATTGAACGAGGGAGCGCAATGTTTAAATTGTAAAATTTATGGGATGATAAGAAATGATGAAAAAACGCCAAATCTTTCACAAGCTTCATCTAATATTTGTTGTGTACTTTATTTCAATCAAAACAATTTTTTCTTGAAGTGCGGAGGAGATGATTTATTGTTAACATTTGTGTCCCATAAACTGACATATTATGCTTTCCCTAGTATTGGCCTGCATCACCCTAGCGTGACCAAAGCATGATTCTCACCTTTCTATTGTAAGTGTACTACTGATCACAACAGTCACTAATGAATGGCCAGGGTGCATAGACTAGGAAATATGTGTGTAATTTATTCATGAACGGATGTATTGCATTGGCAGTGCTGGGAGATAAGTTTTCAGTTCATGCTTGAGTTCCCCTTGAAGTTCACTTGCTGCCTTCTTTTATAAATTAATGTTCTTTCTGACTCGTAGCAAACTAAGAGAGTACAATATCACTGTTCTGCCCTCAGTTTATTGAACAGCTGTCAAAGATACGATTTAGAATGCATCTTACGGTATTTTCAGCAATTCGAAACAAGGACCATTACGAAATGAATTTCTAAAAGCCAATGTGTTGATTTTTTAAATGAAATTATAGGGTGTAGATTATTTTTGTTGTTGTTGTGCATTTTCAAGATATTGTTCCGCTACGTTGAGATTAAGCGTCATAACATTCTTATAACAACAGGAATCTCTGCTAAATTTTTGATTACAAATTAATCCAGTAACCGCAATGACTTTTAAATATTGTCGCATTGCAGACCGTGATGCTCAATGCTTTGATATTATAACATTTCAAGTCGGATTCTGCTGAGAATGATATTTTTGGGCTCATCATTTTTGGCGATATCCTTCAGGAAAATGAAAAATTCTTTGTTGATTCAAAAACTCAAACGTTGTGTTGTCCACGAAATGTAAAACACTCAAAAAGCCAGACATAGCTAATTTTTTGTCTTTTTCGTAACCTTACCAGGGTGCGATGAGTTGTTCGTAGGTGAAGTATATGCATTTATAAATTTGAATTGTCTAATGCCGCATTATTCCAGAGCGCTATATTTGATATTTGGTTCTTTCTATCAGATAGGGTAACTGCAGGCACATTTCACGTCTTGTATCAGCATCACCCTAGTATGACTTGGCAGGAAAATTCCATGGCAGGTAGACAGTAGCCGTGTCGGGGGTTGAATATATAATCTGGAGAAACAAATAAAAATCATTTCTCATGGACAATTTACCCAATATTGGAAGACTTGGTAATTGATGCGATCATTTCGATAAATTAAACAACAATTGATGGTTTTAAAATTTCAATCTCAGTACCTTAATTTAAACAAGGTTCACAGCTGTGCTACATTGGAGCACCTTTATTCGATCACTGATTGGAAACCAGTTTGAGGAGAAACATTCCTTTAATTGTGTCACCGTGTGCTCAGGTAGTAATTTTGAAATTCAAGTAATTTTAGATTGCTACTCAAAAAACATCCAGGTCGAATGCTTTTGATAAATATGAAAAGGTATTCACAAGGCTTCAGACGAGAAGTAAAATCAAAATGAAAGTTTCCCTTGGAAGAATTTAGGAGTTTTCCCAAAGATTTGGCTACTTCTGCTTCAATGTCTCGCGCGCAGAATGCTTCGTAATAATTCTGGCACTCCTTGCTGAGAAAAATTTACGTCACTCAAAAATTATGATCACATGCATGAGGGTAGCAAAAGAATAGAAAGAAAATAATGTAAAGGTTTTTACTTCACAAGACTATGAATGTGTATATGATAATATACTGTACATCCGCAACTTCAGCAGGAGGTTCTAATGTTCACAATTCTTGGAGTGATAGTTCTAGTTCTGATAGTGGTCGTGGTTAAAGGACCCGCCCTTCCGTGAGCGCGTCGAGGGTTCGAATCCCGGCGCTGTGTGGCGACTTTCTCCGTTGGGTATAGGGGAAAAGTTCAGAGAACAATACCCCACTCTTCCCAGGTGTCTGAAATGGGTACCAGTCTTGACCGGGGGAAACCGTCATGGCGTCCTGGTTTGAGTTATTAGGCATTTGAAAAACCAATGTAAAAGGTGATTTGTATCATGCTTCAATTGGAAATAAAGCATCCGTAGATGCCGATGTTTGTTCGTTAGTTGGGAATCCGATGTAAAACTGAGCTGGCGATGTTTCTCACATACGTTGAGTTTTGTGAAATCATTAACCTGAATGTCAGCTAATGAATTAAGAATCGTTTGGATGTTCCAAGTTGTTAGTGAATTTGTTAACTTGGATTTAACCTGAAGAATGCAAAAATGATTTCAATGCTCATGGTTGTAGGAGTTATTTCATTTGAGAAAATTTGCTTGTAAATTGCACTGTTGTACTTTATCTATCACTCTAGCACAGCATCTAGCAGCCCTTCTAAGTTGCCAGATGCTAAATGCCAAAACATCTAAGTTTAAATATTTTAGCGAATAAAAGACTTATTCGGCGCTGCAGTGAACCATCAAATGCATAAACTCTAACTGTGGAGAACAACATACGAGGAAAGGACTTTTGAACGCTTTGGTTTCTCTACATTGCTTGCTTTACTTTTTTTTAACATCTTCTCCCGTGATTAAAAGATAAACTCTAAATAACTGTTGGCGTTGGGTTATTTTTAAATTTACTAATGTTTTTAACTTTTATTGATGTTTTTGCATATGTCATTTAACTCGCAAAAAATATAAGATGTCATTGACTTTATAAAGCCATCAGACCCCCAAAATTGGCCTAGACTGGTAGTCTGGACGTAGAAAACAGACGCTACGAGAGATTTTGAGACAATTTCAATCAATAGTTGAATCTGTTAAGTATGTATTACTAAGTGGCATTAACGGTTCCAATAGAGCATTCAATCAATCATGTCGTGAAAGCGCGTCTGAATTGGCTGCATCTCCAGTGACTATCTAAGATCTTATCCAATAATGGAATTTCTTTCAACAAGGAAGAGAAGGCCAGTTGAAGGGCAGAGAAGCGACGGTATAGCATGTCCTAAGACCAAATTTAGAAGCCAGGTAATCACGTAATGGGTTGAGGGGATCGTTCGGTTTACCCAAAATCCAAAAAATATTAATTTCCTGTTTCTTAACTATGATGTAAAGAATTTTCTCTGAATCTAACGATCTGCTTCACTGCTTTGTAAGTGTGTTCGTTCGTCTGCGACAGCTTGCAAAAGGCCAGTCGTTTACGTCATTACATGGCCAGATGAGTTTTTCAGGCTGTTCTAAAAGCTTGAACTTGTTGACGATTGAAATGCTACTCCTCCCAAAGTTTTAAAGCTACAAGAATGGAAAATGTATCAATCGAAAGGGCTTAAAATGTCATAAAATTGGAGTATGAGTTTTTGGAAAAACTGTTTAGTTGAAAATTACAGCAGGAATACCATTTCAATTTAAAAACTACACTTATTTGGGAAAAATTCAATAATTCAATGAATCAAAATATACGACGAAATTTCATTCCAATGTTTTTTTAGATAATACATTTGGCAATCTGAAAACCATGTTGCCAGTTGTGTAACTTCAATTGAAGGCGGAGGTACAATTTTCAAAATACTCTTTTTCCATTTTTTTTCGATAAAAAATCAATTTTACAATAAAATTTGGAAAAAGACACACGGGCCCAAAAAAGATCGTTGCATCATTTAATACCTATGGTGAAAATTTCAGTGAAATTCATTGGAAAATGACGGACTTGAGTTTATATCCAGACGGTCTCCCTAGGTCGTCAAGCACCCCACTCCGACCCTCCCTAACGATGAAGCAGGTTTGAGCGTTCAGCAGGCGAGACCTAAGGGCCGTTTACACTAGGAGACATTTTTAAGCCGTGAGGCGCGACACGTGTATTCGAGGCTCACCACTGAGGCTCATATTTGTGTGTATGTATACGAAGTCCTCGATTCGCTCTGATCGAATTCGTGAGGCGCTACACTCAAGAGCCTCGCAACTACCTTGGCGAATTAGGAACTTCGTATATACACACACAAATATGAGCCTCAGTACTAAGCCTCGTATACACGTGTCGCGCCTCACGGCCGAAATGTCCCCTATAGTGTAAACGGCCCTTTAGCCAAGCAGCTCACGGTCGAAATGCTTTGGAGCGAAAACGAAACATTCTGACACACAGTGAACTAATTCTGAGTTAGATTGAGCAGCAGATCACTCAGTGCACGGAGTTGGTTAGGCTTTCATGAAAACCATGAAGTTGTTAATATTTGAATACCCCTCAAGAAGATACAGCTATTGTGTCTATGGGAATTAGCACTCCCAGGGGTTAAAATGTGTGAGGGTCCGAGCTAAGAGTTCAGAAGGCCTTATTTTTGTTGAAATAAAACATTTTTTGCTATGTCAAGGACCACCTTTTTCGATTCACTGCGGTCCTGTTTTTCAGTACCTACAACTTTCTTCTTCAACTTTTGTCTTGTTTCATGAACTTCTCTCTCAACTTACTGTTTCTATGCCCCTTCTGCATAGATTCCGTTTCCCTAATATCCACACTAAATGGCGCCTTCCTCTCTTCGATACGTTTTTTTTTGTAGCGGTTAGGGAGGCTTAAACTGACCTATAATCTAATCTGCTGATGTTTGAAATAGATCTTACCCCGCAGTTTTAGAGGTACAGAAATGACTAATATATCAATCGATAGAGATCAAAAAAAGCTAGAAATTGGTGGCACCGATGTTTAAAATTCGATTATGGTTGAAAATTAAACGAGACGTAAGACGAAAAAAGAAAAAAGCCTATTTGTTTAAAAAAAATTCCCAAAATTCAACGAATCAAAATATCAAAACACCAACTCCACCAAACTTACGATAGCACAGTTAGCTATCTAGAAAACATATTGCTGGTTCAATGACTTCGAAAATGTAGATCTATTTCTGAAATCCTAATTTTTTTGGAAAAAATAAATTTTCTAATGAAATCAAGAAAAGGCACATGAGTTCAATGAAAATTGTTGCATCGTTTTACATCTCCGGTGAAAATTTCAGAAAAATCTGTTGAAAAATGATGGACTTTTTTTCAGCCGAACGGTCCCCTTAAAGCATTGCAGGGCAGAATTGAACGGATGATGCTTTGGGAGAAGTTAAAGTATTCTCAACAGCCTGAAATAAACCTCTCTCGGCCACTTAAAAATCTCTCTTGGAAGTGCTCGGCAAGAAACCTCTTATGGCCAAGAAACCAACGACCTGAAATGAAGAAGTGTTACGAGAAAAAGTATTAAATAGCAGAACGTGACTCATGATCAATCAGGAAAATGTGGGGCAAACATGAGGTCATAAAGCTAGCATCTGGTACAAAATGAAGCTGTAAGGAAGCTTAGGGTAAACAAAGCCGAAATGAGGGAACAAAGGCTTAAAATAATCAATAGAAAATGAATGCCAAAACTCAAAAATTCTACTGTTAAAATTGACGTCACGAGCACACTAGCATCATTTACTAACTCCGTCGCATTAAGAGATAGTCAAGTGTCATATTATGGACAATGTAGAATGTTCGCCGCGTAGAATTTGATAAAAAATTACTCAATTGCGAAGTCAACAAGTGGTATAATTTAAAACTCTGCTGTGTCTTATCACGGTTCAAATAAGCCATTCTTCTGCACAGTGCTAAAAGCTTAGTCATATTCCGGCGCAACGACAACCTCAAGCAAGTTACTTTCACGCGTGAGCCATTATTCCCTTGTGATACGAGCGCAATATTGCGGACGTAAAACGATACAAAAATCCAGTCCAGGTTCATTGATTTTGAAGGACGAGAGGCGCAGTTTACGAGGTGCTTCAGCCTGCCACCGACGACAACCCGTCATTGTCCCAGAAAATGCGTCCGCCGAGCGCCGGAAATTGCGATTCGCCTGTCAGCGCTCCCGCTGTTTTGCGTCGTTCTCGGCAGCGCTGTGGCAGCAGCGCTGCATAAAACAGCACAGCAGTTTTGACTTTTGTTGGTAACCTTGCACGGAGGTGGGAGTTGACTGCTGACGTGTTGTTAATAATGGTGCTCCCAGGGGCGAGGAAACTATGCATAATAACGAGGTATCTTGCCGGCAAAAGACGAAGTGGCAAGTTGTGCGGACGAGATGACTTGCAGTATGTTTTATTTCAATTTATGTGATAGCTGTCAAATCATAAATTTAGCTTTCAAACATTTCTTTACTAATTCCGGGACACAATGACCGTTACTTCTGTTCGATCCATTGCATACACATGGGAAATTATGGCAATTCTTTATTTTTCCCAACGGGAAGAAACACCTGACTCGTACTGTGTGTGCTTATTGCGCCGGAATCGTGAGCGCTATTAGCTACTCGGTGACGGTGGCCATATTGATGTAACTCAGGTTACATGATTCTCGGTTAATGTAAAAAAATTTCCGCTCGGGTAAATGCAGATTAGTTTCTACTTGGGTAAAGGTCCGTAAATATAGCGGTATTTAACAGAACGTCAAAGCCCCATATTCGTCAATGGGCATCAAAATTTTTAATTAACGCGAAGAAATTTTTTGGGTGAAGCTCATTTCGGCATCAATTTATTGAAACTCGCCAAAATTCACAACTATCGTTCAGCCGTTAGTTTTCGGCTGAATTCTCTCCAATGGTCATTAGGGAACGATTGCATACTCGTACTGTCTACAACTTTCTGCGGTATCTGCGTGTACCCCACGCAGGAAATAAATATTTTCCGTTCTACTTGATCCGAAAGAAAATTTATTTCAAGTTACGTCAATGAGAAAATTAAGAAATTATGTAAGCACATTAAAATAATAACTAATTTTGTTCAGTTCTACAAAGCTATAGATTGTCTGAACATTTGTTTGTTTTTTAATAATTCAAATTGTAAGTTCAATGAAATTTAAGCATTTTTGAATTCAAAAGAAAGATTTTCCATTGGCTTTATGTGGTAAAAATTTGCTTGGTTCAGAACTTCACTAGTTAGCAATTACACCTCCTCTAGCTCGAATTACAGCTTTCATTCCTCCTGATATTAATTCCACCAGATTCTAGATCCTATGCAGCTCTATTTTCGGTTATAGTTGAGATAACTTGTCTCCAAAAACTGTCAGTGTTGATAACTTGTCGCACTGGTTCTTCTCAAGTTCATACAAATTTTAATGTGGGTTCAAATCAGGAGATTATGGTGGCCATTCCAAGTGCTCAAATCTTCCCTCATTTCCAATACACCTAGCTTGAACATTTCTAGTCCAATGGATGTGAGCATTGCTGTCCTGAAAGATTCCGTTACCACCCAGAAACTAGAACTACATAAAAGGATGACCGTGGTCACAAAGTACTTTCAAATAGTCCTGGGAGCTCATTTTATTGTTGCGAGTTATGTGAGATCATACACATCCCAGCAAAAATAGCTCCAAAGCATTGCATTGCCTCCGGATGCTTGAACAGTTGGAACGATGTAGGATAGATCCAAAGCTTCGTGTAGCGGTCGCCATACCCTAACACGCTCATCGTTCTAAAAAAATGAATCTGGACTCATCGGACAACATTACATGCGTCCAATTCTCAACTAACCCCCCTCAGGAGGATACAACTATTGGATCCATGGAAATTAGCGCTCCCAGGAAAATTACGCGAGGTCCCGAGCTAATTGTTAGGTAGGCCTTCTTTTTGTTGAAATAGAATAGTTTTTTTGTTTTGTACGGACCATCTTTTTTCGGTTCACTGCTGTCCTGTTGTTCAGCGCCTACTACTTTATTCTTCAACTTTTTTCTTGTTTCATCAACTCCTTTCTAAGCTTACTGTTTCTATGCACCTTGTGCATAGATTCCACGTTCCCTTAACTCCATACTAAATAATGCCTTCATCTTTCCTCTCTTTGAACATCTTTGTCGCTGTAAAGGGAGGCTAAAACTTTCTTGTAATCAATCAATCATCCTCAATAATCTAACCTCAGAATGCTCGAGCTAATAACTAACACATTTTCCTGTTCGCTACTAACGCTGTTGACTTTCTGGTGGATTTGTATATGCTCAAATTCATTTTCTTCAACTCCCAATCCACAGTTTTTCGAAGAGTTGGCTTTGGATCTTTGCAAAGCTCGCTAGTCATCATTTGCATTGATTAACCCCGATTTCTCATCATCAATCTCTTCAAAGAGCGTCTGTTTTTTCCATCCGGAGTGTTGGGGTTACAAGTTCCTGGAAATGAACCGGGCTTACCATTTTATTTTCAGCGTGTTATGGTTCCCTGTATCGTTCTGATATCTATATCGGTGACCGTCCATATGTTGCAAGTTAATTTTCCGCTTTGATGAAACGCAATGATGATGTCTTTATAAAATATTGAGTGGTTATTTCCCCTGAGGGGATACAACTATTGTATCTATGGGAGTTAGCACTTACAGAGGCAAATGTGAGGTCCCGAGCTGAAAGTTAGGTACGCCTTCTTTGTGTGGAAATAAAATGTTTTTTGTTTTGTCAAGGATCATCTTTCTTCGGCTCACTTCTGTCCTGTTTTTCAGCACCCACTACTTTTTTCTTTAACTTTTTCTGGTTTCATGAACTTCTTTCTCAATTTACTGTTTCTATGCAGCTTGTGCGTAGATTCTGCATTCTCTTAACGCCGTACTAAATGGTGCCTTCATCCTTCCTCTCTTTGGAAAGCCTTTGTTGCGGTGTTAGGGAGGCTTAAAATAACATCTAACCCAATTTGAAAGGTTACTTCCACGGGTATTCATTTCTCCGATGTACTATGAAATTTAAACTCTTACATGCACTCAAAATAGGTCTTTCATACTTGGAAAACATTCATACAATGTTGCCATGCATAATTTTACGGGGACGAATGAAATCTGAAATAAAATAGTGCGAAACATGTACAGAGGAGACAGAAATTCAGTGCAAGACTTTTTTTGACTGCTTAGTGTAAGGCTAACAATAAACACGAGAAAGTTTATTCCTCTTCAAGTACCTTTGTGGTTCTCTTATCGACCATTCAGATTTGTCAGCTACTTGTTCATTTAATACTGAACCTTGAACCCACTCGAAATACACTGTACGATCAGACGGAACCCTCGCATTGTGAAATATTTGGATCCGATAATATTTTTTTCTCACACAAGATAACCATAGATATTGTGTGAGGTTTCCAGCAACACACATTTGATCCCGGATGACAACTGGCCTCAGTCTAGTCGAGGTTTCGATGAAGGTCAGATGTTCATCTATTGTAATGGCCAGGAACTTACAGAAGTTTTTTTCAATTCCACAATCACCAATCGTAGAGCTTGGAAGAGACCCATTCGTTTTATGACTTATCGATATTAAGGTCTATTTTATTAGCACATCGTAACCTGGGCCGATCTTATCATTTGCACTTGGTGCGTTGTAACAAAAACATGCTAAAATAATTAACAAATATGTTGTTTGACATTCACGGGTACGGTGAACTTATTGGCATAGTCGTACCTGCGCGAGTCAATTTATTTTTGGATGAGAGTGATCTTAATTTTCGGACTCAGATACCGAAATAACAATTAAAAATACCAAAATAAAAAATAATTTACCTAATAATATCTTGAAATAATTAGTCTAGTTTCCTTGCCCCACGTGGAGAGGTGCTGTACTAGATTAGAAAATATCAAGCCAATTGGATTTCATTGAAATTCAATGTCGATATCCATGCCTTGTTAAACTGAAATTTAAAGAGGATAGGTATCGTGTTGAAACCGAATTTGAGATGTGAGACCATGGTCAAAACCACTTCTGTGAGATAACAAATTTGATCTGTATAAACATCCCGCAGCTTGAGCGCATAATTAGGATAACAGTAAGCGACAACCAAACCAACTTGATGCAAAGTGTGCAATTAATGCCGCTTTAGGGTACACAGTCGAAGAAATCTTTGTAGATTTTGAGCAAGATGACGTTAAATTGCTGATACATCATTTGCAATCTCAATGCTTGCACACAAAAATCGTCGTAAAAACGCTTCTCAAATCAAACATGTACATCAGCAGGTGAGCTTTGCCTGTGCGATCAATCCTCTTTCCTGGCACAAATGATTGGCCTGCCGAAGTGGAGACCATGCATGATCACATCGATTATTTGTCAGTTGCAACACACACACACTCATCTCGTCTCTATTAATCCGAAGTTCAGGCTGGTGCGTTGATTCTGCACAACGCCAGTCTGCAAGCAGTAGGGACAACTTACCAGCCCTATTTCGATGACTGTTCTTTCTTAAGGATGTTTCGAAATCACTCACATCGTTCGTGTTTACTTAATGCTTTGAGGAAAAGTTTATAATTACTGGGCTTCGTGTAGGATAATTTAAGAGAAATTACTGTCTTATTTTATTCCAGAGCTGAACAATTCTGTCGTTATAGGGCTAGGTTATCTGAAATGCATGTGTACAATATCAACCCACATGCAGCGAGGACATCATTCTAAGTACTTACTGTAAATTTAAAACTCGAGGAAGATTATACAATTTCTATTTGGCATAAGCAGTGACTGGGTGCTCATGTGTGCCATTACAGTTTATTCTTCAATAACTACACGAATAAGAGTTGAAACAGTAGCAGTTATACGAACTCTTCACTAAGAACGCTACCGACAAGTTCGGTGCTGAATGATGAGTTGACTATTACATTTGATGTAATAATAGACACTTCGAACTCAATACACAGGCGAGACACGCCTGAATAGTTCCACGTCCAAAATAATCCAGGAGACCAATTAACACCTATGAAACGGAGGCGAAACTCATATTGATCGGTTTTGACATCAACTGGCTCAGATACTACACTGCGTTGGAGCACTTTTTAGAAATGTATTCTCCTATACGGCTTGGATTCTAATTGGCACACATCACTCAATCGCTTCTCTTGTTTTATTCTTCTTCTACCCCAACCAGTCCTGATCTCTTAATACATTAAAAAAATTATTTTGCACTGCTGAAAAATTGAATGAAAGCATAAACAGTGATTAATTTCTATTTTTGCTAATCAAGGCCGTTGTGTTTGCGAGTTGAACGCTTCCGAAGCGTTGCGAGCCCCAGTTACCTGTATCTACAAGGGGCCGCATTTTTGGAAGGTGTCTTTCGGTGTCCTAATGTAGCCCAACACTCTTCAAATATTTCTGTATTCTTACAGCACTACAAGATAAAATTGTCTGCTTTAGTCAGTATTTATCAGGAATTTGAGGTAAAAAATTGCTATTCATTATTGGTATTCCATGCAAAATCGACCAAGCTTACAGTATTTGCTATGGCTAGATTTTTAATCTTATTGGGGGGCAACTCGAGAGTGCAACATTCGATTCTTTTATATTCTATGTAAGTACCCTTAGGTATCGTTCGTCAACAGAAGTAAAAATTATTGAACAATGTATTCGTAAACCGATTGGTACGTTACAAGGACGTTCGTTGTGCGACATTCCACATTTCTTAATTTTAATCACATCAACAGCTCTTTTTCTGAACGACCGCTTGATGCATTTCCTTTCCCTTATGTCACCCGAGAAGCATCCCTTGCGCTCGCCTAGCGGTACTAGAACTGACACAATTTGCTGCGGTGAGAAGAGTTTGTTAGTTCTCGTCCATGACAGTCTAAAACTCCTGTTAATTACAGGTATCCATTTTCATTTAAGATGATTCATTTTTTGGAGCAACCTGTTTGCTTCTAATTTTACTCTAAAATGACGAGACTTCTACTGGTAGCTTATTTTAGACTTTCATCCTATAGGTCAGCCCCAGTTTCTCAAAGTTTCATCTTTCACAAGAACATTCGCTCTGGTTCAATTTGTTATGCGTATTTAATTTTATTTCTACCAAAGCTGGTGTTTTTCTGAATTGTTAAGTCGATTTTAGAAATTTCCCTCACGGTGATTTATCTCCTTGGAGGAGACAACTATTGTATCTATGGGAATCTGGTATCCTAATGGAAAATGTGAGGTCCCGAGCAGAGAGCTAGGTAGGCTTTCTTTTTGTTGAAGTATTTTTTTTGTCATGTTGAGGGCCAACTTTTCCAGGCTCCCTGCTGTCCTGTTTTTAACATCTACCATTTCCTTCTTTAACTTTTATCTCGTTTCATAAACTTTTTTCTCATCTTACCGTTTCTATGCACCTTGTGCTCAGATTCCACGTTCCCTTAACTCCATACTAAATGGTGCCTTCATCCTTCCTCTCTGGAACGTCTTACGTAATTACGGCTAAGGAGGCTTAAATAAACATCTAATCTAATCTAACCCAATCTTCACGGTGATTTATCATTCAAATATCATGATTTGTTTGTTCCTCGTAACATAAGTTTTCACTCGCTTTGCACAGTTTGCAGAGCGGTAATATAAAACCTATATTGAGAAAATTCGACGCATTGAAAAACTCAACCTCGAACAAAATGGCATTGAAACATCAACCAGCAGTCCGTTTGTTGGTGCAAAAACCGAGAAAACTTTTCTCAAGACATCACTCGTGCTCGGCTTAGAGAAAAACTCGCGTAAGGGAAGTTTTAATCAGGAAACTTTGTCGAGTCTCTGCTAAGCCGGAAGGAAATTGCAGGTTTTTATTTGATGCAGGCGAACTCGTTATATTCGTTCAACTTTGTAAACCAATGCATTGCCTCAGATGGGGTCTCTTTAGAGTTGCATCCGTTCAGTTTTTCGTGATGGGTGAAGTTTTTTCATTTTATCTCCATAGTCTCCTCATCATATCAGCTCGTTACACTCTCATAGTCTCCTTATATCACCACATTTTCATTATACCACAATAATCTTCTCAATATATAAATATACATGTAACGTACAGTTTTCTATCATATCTTAATAGTCTCATCATTTCATCATGGTCTCATTATATCACCATAGTTTTATTATGTCACTATGGTCTCACTTCATCTTCAGTGTCTCCAAATTATATCTCCATAGTCTCGTCATTACAATTCCAGAGCCTTGTTATATCATAATAGTCTCATCATTCGTTGATTCCCCACTAATGTACATGTGTCATGTCGGTCCATGGTCTCATCATTTTATTAGTTCATTAGCACGTGCTATGTTGCTGTACATTTGAGCTGACATGGCAACGGCTTTTGATGTGGCCTAAGGTACTATTGAAAGACGATTTTTTTCATTTATAGCTACAATTTATTGCAACTTCTTTGCTGATACTTTCGAATGCTGCTTGAGTTTCGTGGTAGATTATAAATAAATTTTTCTGTTTTTTTATTATGGGTTTTTGAAGTTCACGATTAGTAAAGTATAAAAATCCTCTAATATCATCCTTTCTTTTACATTTTAAAGCGTTAAGACTCGTTCATCAGTCATACTTCTGAGTGAAATAAATTGAATATTTTTTAACTTTTGAAATCTAAAGTGAAAAAAGTCAAAAGGTCTACCATTAAAGATGGTGACATAGTAAACTTCCATCAAGTCTTCTGGAGAGCATCTACGGTTTTGGGCAATTAGGAGTGTGATAGAGTATAGCTCGTTCCTTTCTGTCTCATTGTATAGGTCGTATTTGTCCTATTGTACGCCAATTTAATCTATTATGGAACAGTAATTTCTACACTTGAATCCTAGCAACATTTGGGAAACGTTAAAAGCTACGTTACTTTGCAGCAGCCACGTGAAGTTACCAACAGAAGTTGAAGTCTGAGCCGGCGCAGTGCAGGTAGGAATGGCCCGAGTCAAGCTCTCTCAACTTCTACAGTAAAGATATCGTTCAACCAGCCCAACCTTGGGGGAAATGCTCTTTGCCAAGTTAGCTCGCGGGTTTCGCTAGGACAAGTTGGGGCACACAAGTTTTCATTGCAAACTTACGTAAGGGGACAAACATCACCCAAATATTGACACGAAAGTCTCGTTTCAGTGAAGGAACATCGACGTTGTGCTACTCGACTTGCGCACGGTGTGGTGGGAAATTCGTATTATCTGAAACATATTTTCAGGGTTACTGATGTGCGGTTTAGCGGAAATGAATTTATCGTTTTCTTAAAACACAGTAAAAGCCTAATTAATCATCATGTTTCAAACAAAATACTCAAATTCTGCTTTATTTTACGGGTGTTATATGACCCATGTAAACCGTAGTCTGACCATTGGACATGGATTAGAGAGTGTGTTAAAAGGCGCTGTTTCTAATAGGAACGAAGGGCGCATCCCTTTGATCGCTTCTCCTGTTTTGTGGAATTCGAAATTTTAATCTTTGTGTTGGCTCATACCTTAGTGAATGCACGAAACTTTTCACTTAATTTTGTTTTACGAGCTCGATAAAGTAACATCGATCGTGCGGAATACATCGTACTTCACTATGGATCGACGTATGTATATATTATATCTCGCATGGGCAGTATCATGTATATATTGAAAACCATTTTTAGTTCGAGAAAAATTTCTTCGTACTTTTTAATAAACACTGAACTCAATATTAAAGTTCATTCTTATATTTTGTGACTTGCTTGTTTCAAGTTATGAACGAACTGAGTTTGACAGGAACTAATTTTAACTTATGAAAGTTGAGGCTTGCGCGAGAGGCTGTCGTATGACTGGATGATAGACTCTGTTGCTATAATAGTGTTCTTCTATATTTGTCGGTAAAAAACGAAAAAAGGTGCCCACTCGTTAGTCCATGACGTCGAACATCAAACCTGCATACGATAATAACATAAAATATTCAATAGAGCTATTGCTCGTGCCAACTCAAGTCCACGTTCATTTCAGAAAAACAAGTTCCTTTGTTTTTACGAGAGAGACAATTCGTTCTTTTGCCTGCTCTGGTGATAATTGAATGATTGACTGCTGGGGCGTCGCAAAAATGCTTTTAGTCCACAAAAGCCGGTCAATTAAGAGGCTCTGGAGCCTCTTCAGCCGAGTCGTTTTTTTCAGTAGTCGACTTTTGCTTGTGGTGCCGGCGGCACTCTACAAGAGCGGCGCTGCTGGTTCTGAGAGCGCGGAATTGGAGAGCAGAAATATTTATTCTCCATAAACTGCAGCAATTATTTGTGCAGCTCAGCAGCAGGAGCTTCGCACGGAACACATTCAAAAACTTCCATTTTCTCAGCTGTTGTCGAGGGCTTATTTGCTTCTGCCGAAAGCATAGCCATGCGGTTAGATGTTTGAGTCCTCTTAGAATAAGTATGCAGTTGAGGTACGATTTAATCTGATGCTGCTGAAATATAATGATATGTGTGGTTCCGAAAGATACTACACTACAATATGTTATTATATTGTGTTAACAGTATCGTTGATCATACCGATAATGTAGATGGAGAAGTATCTAAAAGTGCTGTTGAAAAAATGATCAATAATATTTTTCATTGAACTATTTGTTGATAATAAAACTAGTATTATATAAAAGAGTCGTGCATATAACCGTCAAAAATAATATTAATTAAAATCTTGGATCTAATGATTGGTCTGGTTTAAAGATGATTAAGCAGTTTAACCATTTTCTCTTCCCAAAATCAAAAAATCAGTAACATCAGCTGCCAAAATAGAAATAAAGGGATTCAAGATTAGTTTTAAAAGTTTTGTAAGAACTTTTTTTTACAGGTCTCAGCAGTGATCGAATTCCAAGCCTTATTTTCACTGAAGAGGGTACTGTGTAGTGACCGAGATTTGAATAATAAGGAAGCATGAAGTTACTTTTATTTTCTCACCGATCAAATGGTTCTTTTTCGTAGGGTAAAGATTAAATTAGTTTTATTTCTATAACTTCTGAGCTATGCTTCTATTTCGTTTCCTATGTATGGAGAAATGAGCGTCCGATAAAGAATTTCCAAAGATTCTTCAGGTTATGAATATTTTCCTTTATTGAGGATTCCTACGGATTTTGATAATTTAGATACGTGTTATTTGCACTTTGAAGGTCAGATATTCCTCTATTGTAATGGCCAGGAACTTACAGGAGTTTTTTTCAATTCCACAATCACCAGTCGTAAAGCGTGGAAGAGACTCATTCCTTTTATGAATTATCGACATTAAGGTTCATTTTATTAGCACATCGAAACCTTTTGACGCTCGTTATATGAACTCTCTGCAATTAGGCTGGAATTTTTATAATGAAGACCCGTAAAAAGCACGCTGTCATCGGTAATATGTGTGAATTTGAATAATGAATTTAAGTAGATTTAACCATATCGTGGATAAAATAAAGAATAAGAGACGCCCAAGGATAGATTCTAGTGGCAATCTATGGGTAATTGTCAGAAGTGCCGATTGTGCTTCGTCAATGGCAACATTTTGCTTCCGATTTGTTGGGTATGATTTGAACCAACCATGTGCAACTCTTCAAAGGCCATAATAGTGTAGTTTCACGAAAAAAAAGCTATTTATACACAATCAAATGTTTTTTAAAAGTCAAGAAACCAGTAAATTAAAATGAGAGAGTTGAAAATGAAATTTAGACATAATTTTTGTGTTTTTGAGTGAAGTGAGAACCGCATATCACAGATTGTTTTAGGATTAGTTTCATTTAAAATGTGTCAGTCACGAAATGTTTCCTCTCTTCTCAGTTTGTGTTAGCGTAGGAATCTCCGATAGGGTACTGGTACATCTAAACAGAAACACATAACTTTGCAAGCTGCGAGAGTGAGATGAAAGATACAGTATTAAAATTAAAAAGAAAGTTCCATAATTTGTGAAATGAAAAGTATGCAAATTCTGAAGAATCATCGTTTACTCTATTTCCGACCTCTGGCCGAGTGTACATTTGGAGACCGAAAGAAGGATTTAATCCAGACTGCCTTCTCCCAACCGTAAAATATGGCGATAGTTTTGTTATGCTCTGGAATGCCAATTCTTGGAAATCCGCCCGGCCAATGATTTCCCTTCATGGAAGAATTAACAGCCGAAACTATTTAGGAATTTTGGGTGACCAAGTTCATCCTATAGTGCAAGCACTGTTTCCGGAGGGAACACCATCTTTCAAAAGGATAATGCCCCAATCCATACAGCTAGAATTGTTAAATAATGGCATGAGAAACATTCTAATGAAGTTTAGCATCTCACCTGGTCACCACAATCCCCAGACCTCAACATCATTGAGCATTCACGGTCGATTTTGAAGCCGATTTCGGCCGCCATCGTTTTTAAAAGAACTGGAGGGTGTTTTAACTGAAGAAATGGCAACAATTCCTTTGGAAATAATTCACAATTTATATGAATCAATACCTCGGAAACTTGAAGTTCTAATTAACTTAAAAGGGAGACCTACACCATATTGAAATATATTTTGGTGATTAGTCAATGTGTTTCCATTATTTTGTCCCACCCCTGAATATACTGTAGAACAAAATACATTCAGTGTGATTTTCTAAAGATATACTCTCACAAATTACAACCGCATACACAATTACTGCGTACAACACACTGTTGCACTGTGATCTTCGTTAATCAATTAATGACATTGTTGAAACCCTAATACGGAATGGGAAGGGACTACATTAGTGGTGTAATTTCTGCCATTAGCAATCAAGAGCAGAAGTAATTGAAATGTCAAACCAAAACACCGTGGACTTTCGTACGATGATTGTTCTTGCATGCTCGGTACAGATAACAAAGTTCACAATGGTTGCACTAATTACACGAATAAATATGTGATTCTCTTGAAGCGTTTTTTCAGTCAATCCTTCAGTTTGGTTTATTCCGACATCAATTCTTAATTCAAACACAGTATGGAGGCACAGAATTCGTTGAAAATCGCCAAGGGGTTTAAATTTTGCTGATGATTTTCAAAGATCGTTGCATGGCATACCTCCTTTTACAATGAAGGTCAGATATCCTGTATAATACTCTCCATCCAGGCTCGTTCTGAAGCTTTGACTCTAACAAATTTGGACCAAATATCGACCTCATAGTCTTAGACGGAGAATTATTTTAATCCACCCATTTTACTTTCAATATTAATTCTTGATATCGCAAGCTCCTAAGCTGGTGTTTTAATGTAAATGAGCACTATTAAGAGCGTTTTGAATAATGCATCGCTCCTGGTATTATTGTTTTTTCAACTTGTATTTACGTGCATTATCAAACCTAGATTACGCAACAAAGGGAATGCATTTTTCCATGTTTTTCTCTTCATCATTTGTTTCGTCTATTGACATGGGTATTACGATACCCGTGTTTGTATATCAACTAAGCATCTTTAGGTTAAGACGTTTTGAAAGCCAGTGAAAGTTTTTGTATCCCCTGTATTGAAAATAAACCGCTTTTTTTTTTTTTTTTTATTAGTAATTGCGACTTCTTGACACAAGAATGACAGTTTCTAATATTACTGTCGGTTTTTATGTTACTGTTTTTTTTGCCACTTTGTTCGATAAATAATGAATTTTTACGACTCAGACTTTTTTTTTTGCTAAGAACGAAGTTATCTTCCTATTTGACAGTATACTGTGCTTCAACAAAATCGTTTGCGACGATATTCCGCTAAAACAACCAGCCTATTTAAAAAAAATATTCTATGCTCATCCTAACTCCTCCTATCAAAGAGTATCCACCATTATTTTAGCCAATATTAGTATTCTTTCCCTGAAATTTTGCCTAAGGGCTAGTCCAATGAGAAAATGATTTTGAAAAGTACTTCTTCTCTCGGATAATATTCATTGCCTCCTCACTACATGGATCGTTACAGAGACTTAATTCCAACTATATATTTCATGAAGTATGAAACATGTTAACAGCCCTACCCGATAGCTTGATTTCGTAAAATGAACATCACTTTTGATCTTGCTTGGCCTATGGTATCGTTGCCGTGAAAGAGCTAAAATGAGGGTGCACGTGACACACCTCTCTGTTGACCATAAAAACGCTCCGCGTATCTCATCTCAAGTAGTCTCAATTCCACGACATTTTTCGTTAACGTTTTCTCGTTCAAGTTCAACGTTGAGTTTGTTTGAAACTTTACTCGATGTTCTGTCGCCTGATCGATCATAAAAACAATTTTTTTACCAGCACTCACTCAGAAAATATCGTCCAATATTACCACAGTCACTTTTTCGATAACCGATATTCCTACAGAATTATATTTGTTACAAATGAATAGGACTTTCGTTTCTGAATAGTTGGGTATAAAGGAGAAGTACCACCTAATATCACAGGGTTCTCGTATTAATGAAACGTTAAGAGGTAAAGTACTTGATCTCTGCCATTTTATTCAAATGCATGACATACATTTTTAGGTGACGACGTTTTTATGAATTTTCAATTCTGAAGAATACAAGCAGAGAACATGTAATTGTCTTGAATGCAATACGACAGGAATATTCGAATATTAAACGAATCAGTGTTTGATCTACGAAGAGCATATATAAGCTGGCGCATTTGGAAGCGTACCAGGGATGCCTAGTAACATCTCTAACCTCACGCTCGAGTTTAAACTCTTACTGAAGATATCTGTAGGCGGAAGGAACATAAATTTCTGATGCACTGATTGTAACCAGTAGGCCAAAATGACAATTTTGTCAAATTTATTCAATATTACCACCGACCTTCAAAAACTCTGATGAAAAGTCATTTTCTTTCAGCTAGATTACCTTTCTTTCCCGTAACTGTTACACGAAAGACCAGTTTAACGCAGGACTGTGGTAGGGAAAAAGTTTTTAGTATGTCCCTCGTTGAAATGAACGAATCCTAGCGTTGTTCATTCACATCTGTAAGTCTCCAAAGAAATGAGAAGCTTACGTTTCTTTATTCAAAGTTCTGGCTCGACTTTTTTAAGAACAGTGCATGGTGGTGTTAAAAGTGAACCACCGTTAAACATTCGTTTTGTAATGTTTTACTTAACAAGCGCGTCCCTGAAAAGGATAACGGAGTGTTTAAATTTCTCACTTTTGCAAATTAAGTATGTTGGACTTATGGGTTTAAGTTCACAAGTGTTCAGTATTTGATAGTTTATCAAGCGTCAGCTCCATAATAACCAGAATAAATAAGGAATTTTGAATCACCCTGACAGCCTTTCATTGCGTTCCTAGAACCATCCATTGGTTACTCTCAGGAAACATTCGAAGCTTATAATAGTAAACTCTTGTTTGAGCTTTTCCTTCGAAAGAATTTTACAAAAATTACGAAAAAATACTTTGAATAACACTCCATTTTCATTCGAACCTGCTGTTCAAAACTGAGCACACTATTCAGTAGAATATCTCTGAAATTTTTGTAGAGCTTTGAGTTGACGATTTAATGACGTGAAAATATGCCAGTACTTACTTTCTCGCGAGCAAAGCTTAGTTCGACAAAAAATGTCCTGAAAAGCAAAGTAGATTTAAGCATTAAGATAACCTTGCAGGGATGGGTGTTTTCGTTTTTTGAGTGCATATTAAATTCATGTCCAATCAACTGGTAGGTTTCCATGAACTACATTCTAGTTCTTTAAAACACGCTCGTAGTTTTTATGCTGTGTTTTTTGATAACAACTAAGTAACCGATGATGAAAATAAAATCGCTTCAAACTGTCCTGCGATAGCGATCCCTTTTTGATTTGATGCGTAGAGATATAGCAAGTTTTTGTATGCATAAGTAAATTTAGCCTCGTAGTAGTCGTTGCTGTTTTGTTTAATTAATTTTCAGGCATGATAACAGTTTCAATGAAAAAAAATTCCCTTCACAAATATGATCATACACATCATAAACAGAAAAAATACCACTAAATTATTTAGTATTTTTTACAGTATTTGACCCGATGTCAAGCCTACCTCCTGATAAATAGTGCCCGGCTCTCCTCAGAATAGATGAAAAACATCAAAGAAAATGATGCTTTTTCTTTCTCGGTGAGCAGCTTAAACAATTCGGTAGTCAACATATAGAAAACAATGCACTATAAATTTCAAAGCTCACATATTTTTATCGAATCCCTTAAGCCAGGAAGTCAGTTGACAATAAATTTGGAAAATCCTCGTGACCTTCCTTGACTACGTTATACATCATACCATCAATGACATTTCTGAGTGTGTTCTAAAATATTTGTGCTAAATTTGACCTGCCTTCCGTGAATACAGATCGAGAGTCTGCTAAGCAGCAGAAGTGCCTGTAATGCGTCAAGAGAGAGAAGTCATGCCATTTCCTTGTCAGCGATGATCCCTCAATGGCATACGAGGATTGACTGGAGCACTTGGCTGATTGTACGAGGTTATCTTAATGGCTTTGTTAACAAGACCGATGAGCTTTGCGTAAGTGGCGCTGGAGAGTTACGAGCCTCTCCAGACACCTGAATCATCGTGGCTTAGCACTCAGATCAAAGCTCGCTTTGTCGGATGCATTTCCTCTCTCCCGCCTCAAAACTATGCTATCAAAGAAGTTACATGAGGAAATACTGAAGGTCTGACTATCATATCTATTTTTGTTGTAATTTGCCATAATCGAAAGGATGTCTTGAATGAGAAACTCTTCGGTACAAATGAGGTTTTTAATATCAGGAGCATGTCGTTCTGTCACGTCTGTAGCATCCACTAGGTACATGGTATTATATCTGTTTCATTCACCTGCATTCTACATGTCTGCGTGTTGCAACACCCGATGCATCCACCAACCTGCCACACGTCTGCGTGTTGCACCACCCGATGCATCCACCTTCATGCCACACGTCTGCGTGTTGAACCACCCGATGCATCCACCTACCTGCCACACGTCTGCGTGTTGCAACACCCGTTGCATCCACCTACCTGCCACACGTCTGCGTGTTGCAACATCCGATGCATCCACCTACCTGCCACACGTCTGCGTGTTGCACCACCCGATGCATCCACCTACCTGCCACACGTCTGCGTGTTGCAACATCCGATGCAACTTCCGCCGGCGCGCTGTGGAGGCTAATATTTGAATGCGGAGAAAACTCTCCCAGTTGTCGTTCTAAAAATGCTTTGTGTTTGTGTCGGAAAAATACTTCCAATCTAAACTTCAAAACTCAAACTGCAAAACTTGCTGCAAAAGTTCGCGCGGATTCAGGGCTGGCCGGGGACTGGCGACTGAACTTTGTCGTCCTCTCCAGCATTGTCGGATGTATACTTCAGCAGGTCACTGCTCCGTGTTTGAAAAGCACTTGGTTGCTAGTGCTACTTTTGGACTCTGTAGCCGAATTGTGATCTCCCAAGTTTTATTGCGTTTCTTTCTTTCCAAACCAAATGAGTGTTATCTAGGGTGCGAGCTTTCATGGCTAAATGTACCATGGCTGGATGGCACTGTATTATTTTTCAAATCGACTTCCTATTGTCATATCGAAAGTTGATATACTGCGATACCTAGGAACAATGCAAGGGATTTTTACTAAAAAGGGAAATTCAACCAGCACGATACTCGCAGCTCGTTCACTGCATCAATGAAGCGAGCGAGTTAGTGTTTGTTTGGATTACCCCTGAATTTTTTCTGGCCACATTATAAGTTGGCGTTATCGAGGATACACAAAAGTTCATGTCAAATGAAATTCTCTGTTATTCTATTGATGCTTGGGCTTAACTCGGGAGTTAGCCCCGTTGGTGAAATATTCGATAACTAAACCTCCCACTAGATGGCGCCACTATCCTGAAACTGGAGCTAATACTCAAACAATAGAGTCGTCGTGGG
>JACJUY010001301.1:126394-145966 GCA_014220935.1 Platorchestia sp. MABIK
CTTTGCATCTGACAACTTTCTTACATTGCCAGACGTTTAATGTTCTTCATGCCTAGGTTATACTCGGAAAAAGTCCTAGCTGGAAAATACTGATCAGAAAAAATTAATCTGACTTTCGCTTTGTAAACTGAATTCTTTTTGTAGGCGATGCGATGAGGTAACCATCTGAGCTGGTAGTGGTAGTTAGGCTGAATGCGGCTCTAGAATAACACGACAAGACCGTTATACGTTTATGCCACTGGAATAACTCGGCTATCACCGACTAAGTGGCGAAGCTGAGCTCTGTATGTTCCGCAAAATCCTGTTGATAAGGGCTTATGGTATTGTTTTATGCACGCACGGAATTAAACTAATGATGTGTGTCCAGTTCTCTCAAAACCGTGGCTTCAAAGGTAGTCTATAATTCTTCATAAAGAAGTGGAAATCTAAACGTAGATATTTTTTGGTCTTTTCCAAAAATATGACATCCCACTACAGTATATGCTACTAGAGACATCAGTACAGTATGGTTTCTTTCTTGTGTATATGAAAATTCAGGAAAGTTGAGTATGAAACAGCTACAAGAGCGTTAACTGGTATTACATCAGGTTTAAATCTAGCTGTAGCCCACTCATAATTGCAGGCAATTATTAAAGTTCTTTTAACACATTGGTCGCGATGTTAGGCGCCAGTGAACACGGAAGGAATTTCAACAACGCTGCTGACCAACCAGTAGTCATAAACTCTACTTTCAAAATTCTTAAATCATAGCTGAAAGCATACACGATCCAGTTAATGTTTACCATTTTCGAAATTTTTCACAACAATTGGCTTTAAATTTGAGTTGAATATTGAACTTCAGATGAACTTATTGCTGCCAACGTGTTAAGAGTATAATTCACTCTGAACATGAGAAACCTAGCAGCTGAGTTATAAACTAAGCCATGAACTTTGTCCCATTCTGAGCAGGCGCTGCACTTCCTATTGCTATGTAGGGCACGCAATGGTGGGCAATCTGCGGTTATTAAACTATATATCTTATTGCTCTGGGTAGCGAAATGTTGCTAGAGCTGGGCTTAGGAACGAACGAGGGCGTGTTATATGATGTAGGCTTGCTTCAGCAATACGACAAAGTCATCATAGCATAATTAAAAAGTTAACTTAGACAGAAGTACCAAAGCGACAACTAAATGTTCTTTGACCGAAGTTGTCGTTAACAGAATTAATTATTATTATCATTATTATTATTATTGCTTCAGCACGGCGAGGTACACACCGTGCGGAAAACTCTGTGTACCTGAAGACTATAGTGCAAAATGAACAGACAGAAGTTTGTGCAGTTATTATTAATTTCAATAGTTAATAGTTTTCACAGGCTTTACTGCGCATACGTGTGAGCACCATGTTAATTCTTCTGTTTTAATTTAGCTTCCGCAAAATGACTCGATTTAATTGAGCGTTCTGCTGCGGAAAATAAATATATTTTGTGGCTTGTGAAAATCTAACCTTGATTTTTCAATCAAAAACTTTTTGAATTTTATGACCGACCAATTCTGTGACTCACGAAAATGTAGCGCAAGCGTTTTTAAGATGTCAGGAGAAAAGTGGCAATTGACACTCAAGTGAAAGTCATCACCAAGTTTGAGAATGAAGAACAGTCGATGAAGTGTTACTGCGAACTCAGGAACTACAATGAGAAAATCTATATTGACGGTAAATGTACTCAAACAGCAGCCAATCGGTGCAGTTGCGGAAGATGCTCAACATGAACGTCATTGGTGAATTTCAACTTATAAGGGTGATAATTTCTTAGTAATTTAACCATTTTAATGCACGGCTCAAGTTTTGATGTTTTGATTGACAAGGAATTACTGGGATTTTAAGACTTTATGGTATGACGCAATATTTGAATGTATTGTGAAAATTTCTCTTCCACAACAATTTCGAAAAAGTGATGCATGTTACAGATGTGAACCAAAATGTAAAGAAAAACTTGTCAATATAAAAAGCTCTTCTGTCGACTTGGTTACACTTCAGTCTGTTTTTCTGACCAAAATCCTCCAGTTTGAGCATTTTGAAAAACGTAGCCAATCGACCAAAAAATTTTACATCTGGTTGCAAAGCTACGAAAACGTGATTTTCTTACAATACTGTTGAGGAACCCTTATTTTGAGCGTTGACGTTGTGTCTCACATTCCCCGCCTCTTCGGTCATTCTTGCTTTGATGCGCATTTCGCCCAAAACTGAAATTATCATTTTCATCAATTGCATGGTAGTCAACATAGACCATAACTGGAATTTGATTTTTAAGCATTCAATTTTCTTTCGATGAAGCCTATTTTGGAAACTAAAGTTTGATCTGCCCACAGAACTCTCCACCTGCTCAGGGGTTCCCCAGAACTTTGATAACTCCCCACTTGTGTTTTCAGTGCTGCCTAAACCAAAAGTGGGCGGTCAACTCTCGAGAATTTAAGATTTCCGATAATTTGGTTTGAACTTTTTGAATGTCTCAGCCTGTGCTAATCCTTACGAAAGTTTGAACTCGCTAAAGCAATATTTTTAAGGGAATTCGAGAGCATACGTTAGAAAGTGTGGGAAGTTTTTGCTTCCGGTTGAAGTTTTGCGTCTAAGTTGAAAGCGAGAGATCTAAAGTTTTTGAGCGTGATTACGGAGACCATTATCTATAATTCAAAAGAAAGTTTGTGCATTTTATTTCATGATTTTTGGAAAATAGTCAGCATCATTCGTCTCGTATATTTTTGTCCTTACGTTGAGCTCAAAACTAAGACGCTTGCAAAAAGGTTCGACGTAAACTTGGAGAACATTTTCCTTGCTACGTACCAAGTGCTGAAAGCGTGCACTTGAGCAAACGAAAGCCCCTCGTAGTGGAACTCGGCTCTTCTGTGTAAACCCAAACCAGCTTAGTGTTTCTGCCTGATGCACTAGGTGTGTTCCACTCATTTTAATTCTTCAATTACGATGCACCTCGTCTCACTTTGACTCTGTTTCATCAGTGGTTCTTGATCAAAATTGATCTTTGAGATTCGACCAGGCCTCTCGTCATATGGCAGCCATGAACAACTTCTTCCCAGAATAATTTCGGTGAATGTTTCTGTCCAATTTCTCAATTTTTGGTAACCTAAGCTTCAAGTTTCCGAAGGATTTGGATGCAATTTGTAAGGATGTGTGTGCAAATGTCTTCATGGTGACGTTGGACGAATTGCTCTCTGCTCTTCGGTAATTGTGATCCTGGCACACTTGCATGTCTAATTTCATAAGGAAGAGCTGTGAGCAAGTTATTTTAGCGTCACCCAAGAGTAGATAACAAATACTTTCGGTTCGTTTGTAATATTTTACGTTGTTAACCATTACTAACACGTCGGTTACTGTTATGTCTGTGTTATTGTCTCTTAAATTGCAGTTTTTGTGCATCAGCTTCAGCAACAGTTCGTTTTACGAGCGGACTCGTTAGAAAAGAAAAGAACTGTTTTGATTTTTTTTCATGAATACCCTCATTGTTTGTGGTGTTATTTCTGCAAGTTTCAGTTTTTGAAAAGGAAATTTTCTTCGCTCACTTTCATCAACTCAGAGAGAAACTACTGATCAGTGTTGATTACGTGCCTACCCGTTCATCAAGTTTTAAGGAACTACGGATTCCTTCCTAGAAACGCTCTTTTGAAGGCAAGTCGAAGTACTGCCTCAGATCTACGGATGTCGAGGAATTGGCCTCGTGGCCAATTTAAGAAAGACGATAAAGTTGTGCCTCGCCTGCAGAGCCACTTCATGTGAAAATCACGAAGGAAAGTAGAAATAAATTGCCAGCTTAAACTTACAATCTGATGGGGATATCCTGAGATAAAAATCTGATACGATAAGCTACTTCTAATCAAGTTTGGCGCCGGCGCATTTGGTTGGCCGTCCTTGTCTTCAATCTCGACTTAACACGTTGAATTAAAATGAAGTTCAATATTCAACTCAAATTTAAAGGCAGTTGTAATAGGCAATTTTAAATACAAGCGAACATTTACTAAATCGTACTTCAATTTAGCTTTAATTATTTATAAAAATTAAATTTGTGCCTTTTGTTCAGTCATCAGCATTGTGAAAATTCCTTTCGTATCCACCTGTGGCTCACGTCGCGACCTGTACAGCATAGAGCAACGTTTTACATTTTTCTCTTCCATTACAGTGCTCATTTTTGAAACCATCATATTTTATTCCAATGTTCCAGTGTTGTGCATTCTCACCGTAGTTGCTGAATGGTCATTCGCTCTATCTTCATTGCTGTTATTAGCAACCAAAAAATGGCCGGGCGAATCACTGCGACTTCACGCACGGTAAATAATTTTTTTTTAGTTCTTGCACTGTGCTGTGAATTCATTCTCATTATTTTCCTGATATCAACAGTTGAAGCCAGCTGTGGTGTAAGAGACTGATAGAGGAATTGTGTGTTTCGGCTAAATATTTATAATGTACAGTCTTTTTTGTTGAAGGATAACCATTAGTAAGCCAGTGTCTGGTATATGTTGGATAATTTTCGCAATGAAGTTTGACCGAAGTTAAAGCAATGTTGTAACTATCTTTGGCCATGAACTATCTATGTTTTCCGATATTGGGTGAATGAATATTGGGCCAATGTTGAGCCAAATCAGGACAATGTGGGGCCATTAACCGCCATGTCTGAATACATTAACCGCCATGTCTGAATACATTAACCGCCATGGGTTAAACTAAAGTTCAATTTTCAACTCAAATTTAAAGTTCATTCTTGTAAGCAATTTCGAAAATAGCATACATGAACACTTTTCCTACATATTGGGTCATATGTGTACCATTCGGTGAAGTGCTCATTTACGTACCAGTGTAAACGAATGACATTTCTTCCGTTTCGCGTTTTTTTAGATAACTGTTGTCATACGAGGTGAGATGTTATCGTGCCATTGCATTTTGATATTTCTTGGGAAGGATAAAATGTATTCGAGCAGTAAAGTCAATGTCCAAATTCTACAACTTACAACCTAACCAAACCAACGGTTAACAGCTGCGGAAGCAGTGAACGTGTTAACCGGATAGTGCCTTCATTAAACCTGTATTAAGTATTTATGAAAATTGAGCTTGTGACTTCCAGTCGGTCAGAAGTATTGTAAAAATTCCCTCCTTGTACGAAAAAAGAATGACTTATTCCAATCAAGCCTTATACATATAATTTTGTCCATTGGCTTTTCAAATACCTTATACTCTTAACTAACACCAGGACGCAATGCCGGTTACCCCCGGTCAAGCCGGTACCCATTTCCGATACCTGGGTAGAGTGGGAATTGCGGCTGAGTTCTCCCTTTTCCAAATGGGGAAAAATCACCGGGCGGCACTTCCGGGATTCGAACTGCCGTAACCTTCCTATGAAGGGCGCGTTCTTACCCACTCGGCCACAGTGACCCTCCATGCAGTGACCGAACCGGTGGCTCACATGCCGGTTAACGTGGTGCGCCAGTCCCGAAAAATTTCCCCTTCTGGTAAGAGGCCTCCTACTCTTCGACTCAGAGACTAATGATGAAAAGAATTTTATATCTTAACTGGGAATAATTTTTTGAATAAATCCAGTTTTTGAGTTCTAACAAACAGTTGAAACTTACCTCAAGTACGTCTCAGGGGGATACAACTGTTGTATCTATGGGAATTAGCGCTCCCAGGGTGATTATGTGGGGTCCTGAGCTAAAGGTTAGGTAGGCCTTCTTTTTATTAAAATGAAATAGTGTTTTTTGTTACGGACCATCTTATTTCGGCTCACTGCCGTCCTGTTTTTCAGCACCTACTACTTTCTTCTTCATTTTTTTTGCTTCATGAATGAATTCTTATCTTACTGTTTCTATGCACCTTGTGCATAGATTCTGCGTCCCCTTAACTCCATACTAAATGGTGCCTTCATCTTTCCTCTCTTTGAACATCTTTGTCGTGGTAAAGCGAGGCTAAAATGTTCTTATAATCAATCAATCACTTACCTCAAGTAACATTATTTTTATACTCTCGTATCTGAAATAATTCACCTCTTCTGTGATATGATTTCCTCGGTCTTATAATTTCTAAATTTAATGCAGTTTCTCATCTATATATTTTAATCATCCAATTCCTTGTAGTTTTTCATACATACGTTACTCCAATTTCAACCATTTTTTCACTTTTTTGAGACAAAGCTTGGTAAGTTCTTTGTTAGGTACCTTTCTTGGTAAGTCACATAAAGGTACCTAACTCAGGGTAAACCTCATTACTTCTGACCGGCGAAGCGTTACTTCGAAGCATTCGTCGTCTTATCTTCGGAATGAGAGCATGAGAAAGCAAAAATTCTGTGTTTTTACTTGTTTCAAAACAGCTTTTAAAACTCATCATGTAAATTGTTTCTCTGACGACAGAAAATTGTTTTTTAAATAAATTCCGGAAAGGAAATGAGTGACCTCATTTTCCAGCATGCGTCAATGCTGTGTTGCGTGGGTGGTTGACAACTGGTGCTAACGCGGTCACTTCTATACCTGGCTTAACACTTTAATTGCGATGGGTTAAACTGAAGTTCAATATTCAATTCAAATTTAAAGGCCATTGTAGGAAGCAGTTTTTAACCTAGCAAACATTAACTGGATTGTGCCTTCAGTTAGCCTTCATGAAGTATTTGGGAAATTTAAGATAGTGACTGCAGGTTGGTCAGCAACATTTTGAAAATCCCCTCAGTTACCTCAGTGACCCTACGTAGGAAATGGGTCAAGTTTAATACTCCGATTACGATTAAATTTTTTAGTAGTGTATAAAATGTTATCATTGATGTTGTTAAGACTTCCGGAGTACATACCTCGATTACGATTCAAGTTTTAGAAAATGTAGTGAACATTTCCATTGACATTTTTAAGGTGGCCAGCACATTTCTATGCTGAAACACATTGTACAGTCTGAAGGTCTTTGTTGGCATCAATATTTTTATCCCATAGATCTCAAAAGTGAACCGTAACGGTATCTCTTAGGGTAGACATCCATAAATCTGAAAGATAATAAGTATCAGGAATTATACACATTACATCCGTCAGAAAATTGTCTTGTATTCCGCTGTTACCACTCCTTTTTGCCACTGATTCGTCTCATAATGCTTTTCCCAAACGTCAGTGTTTTCTTTTTTGACTGATTCGTCTTCCAATGCTTTGCCGACACATCAGTTTTTTTTCTTTTTTGCACTGATTCGTCTCTTCATGCTTCGCCAACTCATAAGCTTTTTCATTTTTGCACTGATTCGTCTCACAACGCTTTGCCCACACATCAGCATTTTTTCATTCATAGAGGCTTTTCATTTTGTAATCGCTAGACCGGCTCAAAGAGCATCAGAAGTTGCCTCTGTCAGTGCTCACTAACATCCTTGGATCACATGCGTTGCTTTGTGCTCCTAACTTGATGCAGGCTCCTAACTATGATAGAAGATGCCAGAGTTCGGAGTGCGTCAGTCTCTCGTCAACTCTCTTGATCTGGAGTCAAAGGAACTTTTAGAAAAGAGATGAAAGGATCAGCGGTTTATTCTAAACTGCCGTCAAGACTGAAACTTTTTCTGCTTTAATTACGAACTTTGAGCGTCTCTGAGGCCGGATGTTACGCTCAACGTGTTGGCGAATGTTGCTTATTAGCTTGCTAAATACTGTATATGAGATAAAATAATAAGCTCTTGTTTATTCCCTCATTTTAGGAGCATTTCACTCGTGTCATGCAGAAATGCGATTTTTGCAATTCAAAGTGTAAATTTAGCTCATAGTAATTGCCAGATATGACATAAGTAACTGAGAGATTGCTCGAGTCATAAAATAACTCCATTGAAAATAAACCAACTTCTATAGTTTTTTCGAAAACGTCTTAAACTTGAGGCATGTCAGGACAAAACGTAAGTGTTTGAAATAGCTTAACATATGTACATATATTCCGCATCTTAATTTACATGATATAAATTTTCTTGATCACCTACCTAAGTGTATTTTAATTTGTCTCACATGAGTGTCCTTACAGATCATGCACCCCTGCGGCCCTCACAGCAGCAGTACGGGACCGCAGCTGACCTGTAGAAACAGCTGTGCGGCACGGGACCGTACGACTGCGGCACAACCGTGAATGCGACCTCATCACGATAGACTCTTAGGGCAATTTCGCCCATAATTAGTAACATATCGAGCTCAAGAGTTGTTTTCATGACAGGTGTATGTCATTTCTTAAAAGATTTAGTGTTGCTATAACTGATTTTTCTATGACCGTTTAAATAAAATAAACTGAACACATGTATATCGTTACAATTTACTAGGGCTCCGCATAATGACTGAACGTCTCTTGTCCGAGCACTTGCTATTGACGCTATTAGCGCATGTCCGACCACTTGCTATTGACGCTACTAGCGCATGTCCGAGCACTTGCTATTGACGCTATTAGCGCATGTCCGAGCACTTGCTATTGACGCTATTAGCGCATGTCCGAGAACTTGCTATTGACGCTATTAGCGCATGTCCGAGCACTTGCTATTGACGCTACTAGCGCATGTCCGAGCGCTTGCTATTGACGCTATTAGCGCATGTCCGAGCACTTGCTATTGACGCTACTAGCACATGTCCGAGCACTTGCTATTGACGCTACTAGCGCATGTCCGAGCACTTGCTATTGACGCTACTAGCGCATGTCCGAGCACTTGCTACTGACGCTACCAGCGCATGTCCGAGCACTTGCTATTGACGCTATTAGCGCATGTCCGAGCACTTGCTACTGACGCTACCAGCACATGTCCGAGCACTTGCTATTGACGCTACTAGCGCATGTCCGAGCCCTTGCTATTGACGCTATTAGCGCATGTCCGAGCACTTGCTATTGACGCTATTAGCGCATGTCCGAGCACTTGCTATTGACGCTACTGGCACGTATGTAACTTTGTGTCTGACCTTGTCATTGATGACCCCATTGTTGCATGTGCCATGTATACCAACGAGTTCGTGCTCGGTGGGCATGGTTTTGACTAAATATTGTTGGTGCCCAATGCAATGCTTGCTTTTAATTCCAGAGTTGTTTTAAATTTGATCCCTTTATAAACTTAAAGTCACTCTCAGCCACAAGCACCAAATTGATACTAAGGAAAAAACATTGTTGGTGCCCAATGCAATGTTTATCTTTAATATTAAGAGTTGTTCTAAATATGATACTTTTGAGAAGTTGAAGACACTTTCAACCCCTAGGGTGAAATTAATGCATGAATGAGAAATTAAAGTGCAATGCAAGACTTGAACTGCAAATGTGTGTACATTTATTTAATTCTACATAGCGCAGTTAATTCAAGCTGAAAATAAGTATCGATTATGAACACATGACTTGCTCTGTAAACGTGCTTCCAATTAATCTATTAAATCCAACTGAAAATAAATATTCACGTTAAATTAATTCGTGAACGCTTGACAGAGCAGAAGTTAGAAGTCGGAAAGGGGAATAATTTTTTTCCCCTTGTTCATGGTTTTTCACAAAATAGGATTCAAATGAATTGCGTTATTCAACGACTTTGTTTGCTTCATTTCACAAATATGTGAAATTTTGAGAAAATATGGAGTACCAAACCCAGACTCCGATACTCGTAAGGTTATGACGGGTTTCTGTGAGCCCGTTAAATTAGGTTGTAATGGGTCTGTACGTGTGTCCCGTTAGGTTGTGATGGGTCAGTATGCGTGTCACGTCAGGTTGTGATGGGTCTGTACGGGTGTCACGTCAGGTTGTGATGGGTCTGTACGGGTGTCACGTCAGGTTGTGATGGGTCTGTTAAGCAGGTTATGATCTGCTGAAGTTCTTTTAAAATTGCATCGATGAATTTTAGTGTGCCGGCGTAGCTGGAATAAAAAATTTAACTGTGGCAAGGAAAAAGAAGCGATGAGGTTTCAAATTATTCTTCAGTTGAAAACACTAACTTATCTAAAGCATGATTACTCATATCAGTAGGTAAGACTTTTAACATTTAACAAATTTAACATGATCGGTCCACAAAACGAAGCAACAATTGTTATCTGAGGCTATACTTTCAAATACAAAAATAACTCCCAGTATGAGGTTGTTCCCTTCAAGTGAATACCTCTACCGCTGCACACCGTGATTTGTGTCATCACGGAGCTCTCGACGAGTTTTTAACGAACATGAAAGACTTTTTGAACCATCCCAGAGTTTCTATTTTGCCTGTATCTTAATTGTGTTCTCACTGACCTCTATACTAGTTTTTCAAAGAAGAAGAAATACTTTTTAAACCGTAGCGAGTTTCGCGCACGCCGGCCAAAAGCCACTGCAACGCTCCATGATGGAGGCTGCTGCAGCTCGCTTCTCGGCCATTACCCCTCATTCTTACTTGAAAGCTTCCGCTTTCCCGTAATGATTGCCCTTTGCCGTCAACGGGCTGGGTTCTCAAACTATTTGCGTCGTCGCAGTGGTGCATTTTGTTGCGTTAGTTCTTATGAGTTGACTTGTTTGCCGTCGCAGCGGTACAGTTTGCTGCGTCAGTTCTTGTGATTCCACTTGGGGACGCAACGTGGTGTAATTTGCATAGTCGCTGCGATCCGGTTTGGTGCGTACGTTTTTTCAAGTGGACTTTGTCACCCCACGTGTTTTCGTCCACGTAGAACTTACGCGATCAGGGGCACCTCGATGGCGACTTGAATTATCTGGGAATTTTCCTCTCTCAGGAACACCTTTGTTTTGGTCAAAAAGGTCCAGATAATATTACACACTAATCTTTTAGTGCAATTACCACGTTTTGACGAGTGAACCAGCAGTTCGTTGCTGGCTGTGCCACTAACAACTTTCCAGATACTAAGACGTGATCATTGCTGGCTGGATTATCCAAATTCGGTGTGTTCATCGAAGGTTTTCATTGAGGAGGAAAATATCTTTTTTTTTTTTTCGTTTGACCAACTCCTATGATTGTCGCAATTGATCCTTCATCTACAAAAGTCATTCTGATCTCTTTGGTCTCTTTTCTTGCCTACTCGCGCTGAAGAAGCTGCTCAACCTCTTCTCCGGTGATTTATTTTAGAGAAAAAGGTTTATTTTTATAACGATTTTCAGTTTTTTATGGTATTTTAATGCTGAACTCGTTGACAGCTGAGAAGGGCTCTGAATCGATGTACAAACTGATCAGTGGTTTCTCCTGGTGCATTTTGCTTTTTAGTTTACGCGTCACACTCAGACGAGGACAAATAAGGCAAAGACGAGTCAACTCGTCCATGTCAGGCAAGGGCGTAAACGTCTTCCATTTCAGTGTCAAGTTTAGCGTCAATCTACACTGACATTTGAGCACAGATATCGGAAGTCTAATTTGTTCAGGTCTTTCTCGACCGTTTAATTTCACTGAATGCACTGTACCGTGCGCACAGAACTGGTTCATTAGGAAACAATGGTCACTTCACAGATTCTATTCAGCACTTGACAAATTCTATTCAAAACATCCTTGCCAAGGGCAAATTATGTTGATCACATTTTCAGGAAGATTACTGAAATAGCAGGTGTCATAGAGTCAGAAAACTTCAACCAAATTTTCGCTCATTGACTGCACGGGAATCGCTCATTGGAAGTTGGCTTACACCAAGCCACATATTTTGTCACATTCGGCGACGGTCAGGTTGGGCTTGTAATTCTGCAAAGAGCTGTTGCCACAGCTCTTTGCAGAATTACAGGCCCAACCTGACCGTCGCCGAATGTGACAAAATATGTGGCTCAAGTGCAGTTATCCCTTACGTGCCATTAACTACGACGCTAGAGTACTTTTGAAGTGCCATTTTTTCGTAGTATTATGTGAACTATCAGTCTAAACATCAAATGTCCTTTTTGTAAAACGTCAGACAATTTTCAAGTTGAACACGATTTCAAACATTTTTTGAGTGAGCATTTGTAGCTGAAATTTGTGAGGGTTCGTTTTTTTCAATAACTCACTGCCCCGCCTATGCTCGATATTTCTCTGACAGAGAGGGAAGAAAATTGCACCAAAAGGAGTGTTTCTCTACACACCAGCGGGCGCATAAGCCACAGCAAAGCTGCTTAGTTCGCCGTGTTTCAGTATACCGAAGGCAAGAGCAAATTTGCATACTGACGCGTCCTCGTGACATTCACGGGCTTTTCAAAAATGCTCTTCTGAAGTGCTCATATAATTTACGAGCTATATTTCCCTAGCTTGTATTTTATTACGGTGTCGGTGAGGGCATCAAGGTATGGTAAGATTATGCGCTTGAATTTACTTAAATGATGGGGTGAGTCCCCTTAGGAGGATACAACTGTTGTATCTACGGGAATTAGCGCTTTCACGAGGAAAATGTGAGGGCCCGAGCTGAAAGTTAGGTAAGCTTTCTTTTTGTTGAAATGAAATCTTTTTTTGCTATGTTAAGGACCACCTTTTTTCGGTTAACTACTGTCCCGTTTTTCAGCACTTCTGACTTTCTTCTTCAACTTTTATCTTGTTTCATGAACTTCTTTCTCAACTTGCTGTTTCGATGCCCCTTCTGCTCAGATTCCTCATTCTCTTATCTCCATGCTAAATGGTGCCTTCCTCCATCCTCTCTTCGATACACTCTTTTTTGTAGCGGTTAGGGAGGTTTAACACTTTCCCCGGGTTTCCGCGGCTGTTAACGGTTGGTTAGGTTGTAGGTAGCATAATAGGGAAATCGATTTTCCAGCTTGAATAAATTATAATTCTTCTTAATGAATATGATACATACAATTGCACGATAACATTTCCCTCGTATGATAACAATTATTTTTTTAAAAATGTCGCGAAACATAAAAATGCCATGCATTTATATCGACACGTGAACGGTCAATTTACCTGTTGGTACACATGCGGCCCAATACGCGGGGAACGTGTTAAACTAACTTATAATCTCATAATCTGATGAGGTGAGCTCAGGCTTTTACCCGCGCAGACCGCTGGACCGATTTCCAAATCTGACGCTATACCGTTGAGACAAATTTTTGGAACTTGCTTTGTACGTGAAAATAATAGATCACAAACTGAAAATGACCCACCGATCGTTATCAAACTTGATGGTTAGTTAGCCATTGCAAAAGTCTGATCCTACGTGTTGGAATTGACTCCGTGTGGTTTAACATTCAAGAGATAGGTTCAGGGCTTCAGGTCTGGTAGGGCTACAAACTGCAAAGCATTTAAAGCTGGCGGCAGCAGCAGCAGCTTGAACTCAACTATACCTGTGCACAACAGATATAGATATTCGAAATTTGAGGCCTGTAAATTGACCTTAGTAGCTATTAACTTAGATATTTCGCATGCGCTGCTACTGTTTACTCTCGTTTTACAGCGAAATTAGGAATTATGACTCGGGAATTTATCAATTTATGTAAGTATCATTAAAAACTCAGCTGGAAACACGCAGCCTCAATTTGCAATGTTTTTCATACAATCGAGCAGTTAGGCACCTAACGATTGTACCAACCGAATTTTTAGGCTGTATGCGCGTCGATTATTGCTTTGGTTAGAGCTGATTTTTTTCTGGTTGCCTCAGACGAGCGGAAGCAGTGATGAAGCCTGCAGGAATTCATTATGTTGAAACTTAACGAAATAAATCATCATAAATCGACATCAATGAATTTCAAATTCACACCAGACTAGATGGAAAATCTCGTATTCGTCAAGCCAGCATCGCCTTCAGGCATTCTGCCGTACGCCTACAAAGATAAGATCCTCTTGAACGCTGTTCCTAATTTAACTCAGGCAGATGCACTCACTCAAATCAATTTCGTATGAAATCGTAGGAAATCTTGATTCCGAGAACTCCATGAAGAGTGAGCCCATTCCAGACCCGGAAGCCTGGGACGGGAGCGGATGTCGCTGATTCGAAAGCCACGATTCGGAGAAGCACCGGAGATGAGCTTGGGCTTCCTTATCGACCTCCCCTGACGCTGCGTAATGAAAAGACCTAATGGTTCTAGAGGTTCATTCTTCATCCTAAATTGCTGTACTCATTATGGAAGTTCTCTGACGAACGTGACCTTATTGATGAAACTGGTTCGTGTGAAATTTCCCTCTTTTAAACTTTAAAAGGGCAAAATTTAGGAGGAACTCTTAGAGGAGTTGTTGTTTCTTGGCAACCTGACTTGAGAAGCTTTTGGAAACACAACTTTCGGTCTGAGATAATCGCGCACGCCTTCGTAGAAATATAATAAATGAAGTCAAGGTATCCCTGCTATTTTTATATCTATTCAGCAGAAGAAAGTTCATCCTAATCGAATACTGTGCGGTAACGTTTCCCCTAAAGTGACGACGAACATCTCCGGAAGACAGTTATCAGTTTTATCTCGCGTTGGAAGGGTGTGGAGACTTGAGCCTGTGGTTGTCAAGGGCAGCTTCCTTGGCATCAATTATTAATGCTGCCTGATCACAGACAGCATCACCTCACGCTTTCTGCGAGAGAATTTTTGTTGCAAGAGACGAAGTCTCTGGCTGATCTCTTCATCTCAGAGCTCAGAGGAGGATTGCAAGTGCTCTTATTTTTTGGGAATTGCGTTGTATTCCACCTAAAGTTTTTACCAAAATTAACAGAAATGTAGTGAATGTACAAGACTGTCAATTTCTGATTACCCATTCTTTAATAATCATTAAAGAATGATCACTCTAGGAACATAATAATGTTCCTGATCTCGAAATGAGTATAAGGCTGAAACTTGATCGTACAAAAAGTTTCAATTGGCGAATAATATTTCGATGAGGGCTTTCCGAATCGGTTTATCACGACGCTTTATGTCGAGCAGCAGTGACTACAGTCGGATGAAGACATGAAAATGTGTACTGCCGATGAGAAACCGCGTTTTTATTTCATCTCGGCTCCGAATTGATGAGCCTGCATCAAGGAGTCAAAATATTTAAGGTGTAATATCCCATCTTTAGTGGCTAACGACTTGAAGCAAGACTTTGAGTTATTCCTTTTCTCTCTAGCAGAGTACACAACAATTTCATCAGCCGGAAATTTTATTCAATGGAGCACGTTTTTTAACTAAACGCAGTTGCACATGAGCACAATCCTTTAAAAAGAGTTCTTATAAGACGCTACTTGTTGAACATTTATTCAATAAAAGACGGAATCTGAGTGAAAATTTACTCATGAGCTCAAACTACGCTTTAAACATCTGAAAATTGATTTTGCATTCTTGGGAATAAACCAACAATTTTCACATGCTTGGCAGCAACAGCTTTTGGATTGAGCTTTTATTTAGGAATATTTCAAAGAAAGAAACTAATCGTCATCCAATGTGAATATTTCTTTTCCATCTTGGTGAGTTTTCCGTTTTGGGCTGCTAATACTGCACGAATGAATAAAGTATTTGCTAGCGCATAATTGTGGCTCCGTCAAAATGCGATTGCTCAGACACGACGAGCGCTTTTACGCGGCTGGGCTCACGAATGTACGGAGGAAGCCACATAATCACCAAGCGATTATGTTGTGATGTTGAGACGAGCACAAGCAATTTTCCACCTTTTCTGCCTTCATTCGATATTGGCTTCCGAGAGAAGAGGCATTTACCTTGGTCTTCTTCGATCTTTCTGTGTATGGAAGTTCTATAGGCAATTTCAAGTTTGGTTGTTGTTCAGAGTCTCGAGCTAAAAAGAGAAGCGTAGAAGGTATCTTTTAGAGATAGCAAGTGACTAGTTAGCATTTTTGTGTGCGTTGAGCGAGAACAGTTATCAGAGATGATCGTTTTTGGGATTTTTAAAATTATTCAGTCGTTGGTTTAACATCTTTTTTCAGTCTCTAAAATATTGAAACACGGTCATCTTCTCCTTATTCCATTATCTTTTATGGTAGATTGTTCAGCATAACAAACACTCCTAACGACAACTGACCCATTGTTAGTTATTTGTGGTCTAGGACTCATATTTCGTCAACGAAGTCTAGGCATTAGTTCGTTCCAATATGGTCGGCAAAAGTTGGATGCCAGGTAAATGATGCGCGTCTTTTAGGAAAACAGCTCAAACTCACATTTCGTCTACGAAGTCTAGGCATTAGTTCGTTCCAATAATAGCGGCAAAAGTTAGATGCCAAGTGAATAATGCGTGTCTTCCAGCAAAACAGCTCACTTTATGGGGTATTGCCCGGTCCCGAGAGCCAGCGAACTGCATTAATCCAGACAGGCAGCACTCGTCTCGGACATCTTCCATGTTTATGGAATGGAGTTTTGCCAAGAACTGTTGCATGGTAAATGCATTCTTAGCTCTCGCGATGTTTTTTTTCTTTTTGAGCAGGAAGGATGAAAGTTGTTCCAATTTTAGTGTTGGTCTCGAAGCACACAGTTGTGAACAGAGTGATTTACTGGCTTTCTGTAGCCTTCTGGCTGTATCAGATAAGTTTAGATTTTGTGGAAGGATCAACGTAATTCATTTTTACTGTAAATCGCTTTGTTCTAGACTATATTCTGTGCACACTCCCATGTTATTGAAAGAAATTTAAAAGTGATAAAATGAACGTGACGGAGGTTGTGAGTTCAATTTTTCGCTTTATTACAAAATTTTTTTGACTCCTATCTATGGGTCTCACTTAGAAAAAAATCTACACTCCGTGGACGCCAATGGCGCATCAGTTTCATTCTCTTCTAAGTACTTACCCTGCTTTACATTCCACAGTGATGAGCTGAATTTGCCACCCGCATATCGTAATTCTGTTCAAAATTTTCTAACGTAAATCAAAAGAAATCCATCTAATGAAAAGAAGTTACACGAAGAGTTTAATTCTGTCACTCAGCATTTTTTAGTTAACTCTATACTTCGATGCGGAATTTTCACCCGCACCCTAGCCCCATCTCCAACATTATCGATAATTTTTCTAAGGTGAGCAAATTCAATAATAAATTCGGAGAAATCTTCTCGTACTTTATTGGTGCTCGTGGTGGATAACTTTATAACTACATCCATCATTGCCCGATCTCCTCTACAGATACCAGGCCTAATAACGACAGCTCTGAATGAGGAATTAGCTTTGATTCTACTGAAATTTTTTGAAGAACTTTTGGACTGCATTCTTACGCAGACGAATCGTAAATAAAAATACCAAGGCTCCTACTCTCAAAGTCAACATTATTAAAATAATATATTGCTGTCGGATTTAAAAAAGGTACACGTTTCGAGCATCAGGTTCACCATCAGCACAAATTTTTGATAAGAACAAAACCAAGATGAATAAATCAAAATGTACGTGAAATAAACATTGAAGTAAAAAATACTACTACTAAAATCAAGAGGAATCTATGTACAAAGGGTGGGCACCATTAGTTTCATTAAGAGGTAGCTTAAGTTTAAAAATATACAATGACTCTAAAATTTTTAAATCATTCTGATGGCTGGCTGAAGCTAAAATGCTAAAATTACTGCACTGCACACTGGAGCCACACTGTTCCCTATGGAGGCGCACCGAAGAAAGAACTCCTCCAGTTCGCTGCGCCGTCCATCATGTTCCACTGCTCTGACGCCCAAAGGTCTGTAGTTCGTGCCTACACAAATGGATGCACAATGTGCACAACAAAATTCACATACCATAGGATTATTTCCGATTCGACTAAATTCTCTGCCATTTCTGAACCTGTTGAAAATATCCCACGTAAAGTTGAAAATAAAATTAACAAATTTTTGCGGCTACTCAGAAATTAAAAGCTTATAGCTGATGATCTTCATGAAAAACTATACATTTCTGGATCAGGACCAGGAATTCTTTACGGACTCCCTAAAATTGATAAAGCTATTTTTTTGACTAATTTTCGATTTCGTCTATTATTTGCAGCTTATAAAACTGCTAGTTATCAACTAGCAAAGTTCCTTGTACCAACTTTATCACCTTTTTCTGTAACTCAGTGGATAACTCTTATACGCTTGTCAACAGGTTTCAATTATTTTCACATGCTGAAAAATACCATAAGGCTTCTTTTGATGTAGAGAATCTTTTCACTAACGTTCCCATTACTGAAACCATAGATAAATGTTCAAAACTTTAATTTGTCAACCCGTCTTCTACTGTGATTGGCCAAACTCGTTCCCTTTATAAAACTTTGTTCCAAAATTCTGTTTTAAATTCGTTCTTTTGTTTCAATGAGAAATTTTACGAACACGTCATTGGACTGGGTATAGGCTTGCCACTCGGTCCTACCTTCGTAAATATTTTTATACGCCACCACGAGACCAAATGGCTGGCGGAGTGCCCCCTCAATTTTGTCCAATATTTTATCAGAGATATATCGATGACACTTTTATGCTCTTCCACGACCAGTACCATTCAGCCCAATTTCTTGATTATTTGAATTCGAAACAAAGCAATGTCAGGTTCACGGTTGGAACAGAGGTAGGTAGTAAGATTTAATTTTTAGACGTCTTAATTTCTGAATGCGACGGATTTTTTCAACTTCTGTTTACCGAAAACCGACTTTTACGGGACTTGGTACAAGTTTTTTAATGTCACACCAAATCTATTTAAAATTAATAGCGTTAAAACCCTGCTACCTAGAGCCTTTAATATATGTTCAAATTACAATTTACTCCACTGTGAATTACTTTTTTGTGTAATTTTTTCAAGAATAATTGTTTTCCTGTTGGTTTAGTTCATTCTTTGATAAAAGGGTTTTTAAATTCTAAATATAGCCCACCCGCCAGTCTCTTCGATAGTACAAGAAACAGATTACATTTACCTTTTTTATAGTTTGGGCCTAAACCTGAACAAATGTGAACAGACCTTGTCAAAATTCTTCACTCATATTCACCTGATGTTGATTTCAGAATTATTCTCACAAAAAAATTTACTCAAGTTTAATTTTTAAACTACAAAGTTAGATTACCGTCCAGCATGCGTATATGAGTTTATGAGTTTCTTGTATATGAATTTCGTTGTGCACAATGTGCATCCAGTTATGTAGGCTCGACCTGCAGAACTTTGGGCGTCAGAGTAGCTGAACATGCTGGACGGAGCAGGCGAACTGGAGGGATTCTAGCCCATCCCCCTCACTCTTCTGTGCGCGTCCATAGTGAACAGTGTGGCTCCAGTGTGCAGTGCAGTAATTTTAGCATTTTAGCTTCAGCCAGCCATTAGAATGATTTATGAATTTCAGAGTCTATGTACATTTTTAAACTAATAGTGCCCACCCTTTGTACATAGTTTTCTCTTGATTTTAGCAGTTGTATTTGTACTTCCATGCTTATTTCACGTATATATTGATCTATTCATCTCTATTTCGTTCTTTTCAGAAAATTTATACTGATGATGAGCCTTGTGCTCGAAACGTTTACCTTTTAAATCCGACGGAAAATAAATAATTTTAATAATGTTAACTTTGAGAGTGGCAGCCTTGGCATTTTTATATACTGAAATATTGATCTGTTGGTGGTATTGTGGTTATTTTATATGGTGTTTACATTTGTCGTATTGAACAAGTGCCCTCATCTGCTGCAGCCATGTATCTGCTGCAGCCCTGTATCTGCTGCAGCCCTGTATCTGCTGCAGCCCTGTATCTGCTGCAGCCCTGTATCTGCTGCAGCCCTGTATCTGCTGCAGCCCTGTATCTGCTGCAGCCATGTATCTGCTGCAG
>JACJUY010001301.1:146035-182769 GCA_014220935.1 Platorchestia sp. MABIK
GTATCTGCTGCAGCCCTGTATCTGCTGCAGCTCTGTATCTGCTGCAGCCCTGTATCTGCTGCAGCTCTGTATCTGCTGCAGCCCTGTATCTGCTGCAGCCCTGTATCTGCTGCAGCTCTGTATCTGCTGCAGCCCTGTATCTGCTGCAGCTCTGTATCTGCTGCAGCCCTGTATCTGCTGCAGCCCTGTATCTGCTGCAGCCCTGTATCTGCTGCAGCCCTGTATCTGCTGCAGCCCTGTATCTGCTGCAGCCCTGTATCTGCTGCTGCCCTGTATCTGCTGCTGCCCTGTATCTGCTGCTGCCCTGTATCTGCTGCTGCCCTGTATCTGCTGCAGCTCTGTATCTGCTGCAGCCCTGTATCTGCTGCAGCCCTGTATCTGCTGCAGCCCTGTATCTGCTGCTGCCCTGTATCTGCTGCTGCCCTGTATCTGCTGCTGCCCTGTATCTGCTGCAGCCCTGTATCTGCTGCAGCTCTGTATCTGCTGCAGCTCTGTATCTGCTGCAGCTCTGTATCTGCTGCAGCCCTCTATCTGCTGCAGCCCTCTATCTGCTGTTTTCTTTATCTTTCATGGCTTCATAGTGAGATCTGGCTCGCTAGAGCGAGAGACTGGCTGCTGACAAACAGCATGTTTAGCATGTAAATAAGGTTAAGAAACTTCATAATGTACCATGAATCTGAACAGCGAGGAAAATTCAACGAGATCTGGATTTCGTTGTAATCAGGTTTTATGGCTGCCATTTCGCTGAAAAATCTCGTTGCACCTTGACACATCTCTTATGTTGTTGCAATTTCATTTTTCTGTACGGATTCAGGTGCAATTCGTACTTCTTTCTCCTATAGTTGATTTTTAGACTAGTGTTTGTAGTCAGCCCTTGATACTCCATTTTGAACTGCTTAAAATGTTCTTAAGATTTGAGAAACTGTCAAAAGAGATCTTCTGAATTCTACATTTTCGAAATTTTTCTTTCTTCCTTTGACGACACAGATAAGAATTTAAATTTTTTCGCGGGATCCCTCGCTTGCTTCGCTCCGGCGAAAACGCGCCGTGAGCGATATTAGATCTTTTTGATTTTTTCTCGACTTGTTGAGCTATGTTCAGTGCCATCTGCTGATGCTATTAAGAGGCCTGGCTGGACGTGTGAACTCCATGCTGACACCCGAGCTGTCCACTGCATCTGGTCATTGAAAATTAGTGTCCTTCTTTGGCGCTGATGAGGCGTTTCTCCAGCCTTATCAGGTTACTCTGCGCTATACCTGACCGCACCATGTCCCTGCCACGCTTGCAAATTCCTGCCTCGACTTCACTTCAGTACCGTTTGAGGGTATATGGGCTACGACACTGCTACGGACACCTTCGCCGCGATGGGTTCAACTGAAGCTCAATTTTCAACTTTTTTCTTCAAAACTAATTGTAGTGAGCGATGGGTTCAATTGAATCTCAATTGTCAATTTTAATTGCACGTCAATTGTGGAGAGCAGTTTTGAAAATGGCAAACATTATCTTGATCGTGCCTTCATACGGCTTTGATTGTGTATTGATAAAAATTGAGTTCGTAACTACTGGTCGGTGAGCAGCATAATGAAATTCCCCCAGTGTACCACCTGCGGCGCACATCACTACCAACGTGTTAAAACACAATTCGTATTTTTAGCGATGCAATTGTAAGAGCAAACACAATCCACCCCGTGAACCATTGTGGAATTTGTGCTTGCTAGCACAATACATTTCTATTGAACTGTTTCTTAGATATTCACATTATTATTCCCCGCAATTGTTCATCCAGGTCTTGAATGTCAAGTTCTCTACATGTATTAATGAATAAAGTCATAACTACGCTGCGGAGCAATTTTAGATGCCAATTTGCGATGTAGTTTAAAATGGAATTAGTTCCTTTGTCAAAAAATTAATTTAGGTAAGGCCTCACTTTCAACGATTTCAAATTCAGATTGTCAACTTGAGATTTTTTCAGGCCTGCGTATTATGTTTACTAATTTTTCATGCTGCCGGTCAAATGCCATTTATACTCCGGTCTTTATAGTTTGATATACGAATATTTAGTCTATGCAGATGTCACTGCGATGAAAGCCGAAGTAAAAAATCATGACGCTCTGAAGCGCTGCTCTTACTTTAATTATCTAAAGAGGAACAAGTGGTTCGAAATGCGAAAAATCATTTGAGTGCTCGCGCAACTTCTCAGCAAGAGTTCGTCAAATCGTACATAGAAATTTTTTATAAGAACGAAAATACTTTATTTTCTTCCCAAGGTTATCTGTTTTCCGTGAACTCTTCCTTTGCTGGAGTTGCGAACGTAGTTCTGGCGTTTATTCCTTCTTACATTGATCAGGGCTCACGTCCCTGCAGACCCACGGTCTTTTATTCAGCTGATAATTCGCTGGGCGCTCTGCGGGGACGAGATAAGACTCTTGAGATTCTTCTCTAAGATACCGAGAAAGTCTCGCCTCCAGCATACTCAGGACCTCGGATCTCCAGAGAGAGGTTCATTTTTTACGCAGCAGACGCCAGCGACGCGGTTGTTCTGTTGTGAGGTGGTCTGGTATACGAGTATCTCTGTCTTTTTTGAGTATGTTGCCAGTGACACAGGTGTTGCAGTGGGTTCTGTTGTGAGGCGGTCCGGTATATGTCTATCTTTTTTGAGTGAGTTGTCAGTGACACAGGTGTTGCTGTGGGTTCTGTTGTGAGGCGGTCCGGTATATCTCTGTCTTTTTTTTAGTCAGTTGTGAATGGACAGTGCGCTTGCGGCCTCTTGCAAGGCACCGTTCTTGTTCGGCAATTCTTTCGAGGTACTCTGCGCCACAGCTACAGGTGCGCGGTCACTAAATGCCACGCATGATTTAACACGTTGACTACGTAGTGTACACATGTGCACCACTATATAAATTGCTCATTTTGTAATTTTTCTGGTGTAAATGTGTAATTTTTCAATCATTTTACTACTTTTTCAAATTTGTTTTAGCGTACAAGTTGAAATATTGTCGGACAATTGTAGATTTTTCACATTCTTAGAAGGGATTGAAATGTGTTGGAGTAATAAAGTCAGTTTTTCATTTCTATTACAACCTAACCTAATCAACCGTAGGAACTGTACGAACGTAGTCAATGTGTTAATTAAACTGTTATTACCATAGAGGGGCTTTTGTAGGAGATGCCCCTCATTTGAATCACTTTCAAAACTAAATTTTTATGAAAAGTTCAGAATTAGACTTTAGTTCTGGTTGGATCAATTTATTTTAGACTAAATTTCTGCTCGCTAACAAAGTCAGTAGTGCTAATTAGATATCTACAGTTTTTTAAAATTGCTGTTGAAATTGCTAAGTTATTCAGGGCATAATAAAGTTGTTTATTGAGGTCCTGCTGTAAAATTGTTAATTTAAGTCCTGCTAAAATTATTTGATCAGATCCTACTCAATTTCAGCCATAGATGGCGATTAGTTTCCGTAGAAAGACCATGTAAAGCATGTTCTTCACGACCAGCTATACGTGACTACCGAGCCGCGACCTGACACACACACGAAGGGCTGGGAAAACATTGCCCCCAACCCCCCAGAGACGCCCGGGTGGTTGTGGGGAAATTTTTCCCCCTAATATAGGAGTTGTCAAACATTCATTTAGGCTCTATATTTACATATCACCCTGAACATGTAGTATATCGTGTTGTCATTCATTTGCTATCTTGTAAACGGCGATCACAACTTGTATTATGGATTAAGATATTAGTGTGCCTGTACCATATGAAATAATGGCATTCGGTTTTGTTAGAGTTATATAAAATGTATATATATATATAAAAATGTTTTTAAATGAATGGTTCAAATGCATTCTTTTTCTTGTTTCGATTCTTTTATTTTCGTGTTGAGGTTACATCGAAATAAATTTCAATCAACAAAAGCTTAATGAAATTGAGAAGAAAACAGAAATTTGGAGTCATTATAAAGTGTTCAGGTATCCAGTTTACAAGGTAGGGGTAGTGGGACCCTCTCTAACCAACTTGGCGAGCAAAAAATTGTTCATTATTATACAAGGAGGTATAACTACTATCCTCTACTACTCTACCATATACTATACTCTACAACTTTCAAATATACGTATTAAATAGGGTATTATTATACACGGAGACACTTCTATCCTTATTTTTTTATCCAACGAAACAGCACTGTTGTTGGGCTGCTGGTGATGCTGCATCTGGAGTTTGAGGCTCCTGTGATATTTGTGTAAGTTGCATGGTAGCACAAGAAAGTTACTAAGAGCAACTTGCTTTCAACTCATTTTCGGTCAAAGAAGTCTCGTAAAGAAATCATGCATAAGAGACGAACCTCTGTTTTCGAGTCCAGTACACAATGATGCTGTTCATGCTCCCACCCGCTTCCAGTATTTTCCGAGAGTAAGGGAATATGTGATCAAAGAGGTAAAAAATGACTCTAATTTGAGTAGCTTGTAGTTCAAAGAAATTTTCTAAGTGATGAATTTTGATCTCAATTGAAGGACTTGACTTAAAAAAGAACGTGCTTTGCATTTGGGATCTAAAATTTAGTTTGATAAGCATATGTTTGTCAGCGTTGGTAAAATGGTAAAATGTTCTCTTCCTTTACGCTCCTTAGGAAGATACAACCAGAGCTGGTCATAGATACTCCAAAATGTATCTAGATACTAGATACGCAGCCAAAATGTCTCTAGATACTAGATCCACAGCCTAAATGTCTCTAAATACTAGAGACACAGCCAAAATGTCTCTTAAATACTAGAGACACAGCCAAAATGTCTCTAGATACTATTTACACGGCCAAGATGTATTTAGATACTAGATACCATTCCTTTTATTCTCTCTGTCTCACTACTTCATCGTACAACATGCATCAAAACCCCTTATAACGCTAAAATAAGCACGCAGGAGGAATTTATCCAATGAAGCGTTTACAAACTATGTCTGTATTCCATTCGTTATACATCTTCAGGAATACTATATATAATTAACCCAGTAAAATGAAAACTAGGATGAAAAGCTAACTGCTGAGTTTAACATAAAATTGGCAGCTTTTTATTAATACATTATATAAAATAAATATGAATGATGAATTGATAATATTCAACTGTCAAAACTGTTTGGACATTGAGTAATCGAACGCTGGGTATTCAACTCTTTATATCGTGTAAAGAATCTGTTGTTGGAGTGATCTGATCTACCAAAGCATTTACTGAATGAAGTAATCGTATTAAATTCAGTAAATGTTTTGGCAGATCAGATATATATATATAGCCACAACATCAGATTCTTTACATGATATAAAGAGTCTAAGAGTTGAATGCCAGCGGCTGGGCGCTTGATAATTTCTATCCTTTCAGTTGTAAATCTAAATAAACCCTAATCATAATGTGATGTTTACATTGTTGATCTACTAATCGTAATGGGAGCAGTTTTGATATTGCAACAAATTTATCATTTCTCAGCAATTCAAAACTCTCGAACATGAAATCCGAGAGCGATGATCTACGAGGAGCCAATGTTAGGCCCCGAGAGACAACAATCTCTCTACTGGCGCAGAAGAGGGCAGCGTTGCATTGTATTTGAAAAATTCTCTTTCTACAACTTTGTGATCTTTTAATACATGCATGTCTTGCTTGTAGCTTTCAAGAAACTACAGCAGCAGCATCTCTGATGACGTACGACTTTTTGAAAGCTTGGAAAATTGATAGAAGTCGTCCGCAGCAGAGGAAGTGCATTAGTGATACTATACCTAGGGCTAGGGACATACAGGCATAGTTTCGGTAACCAATATGAGTGATAAGAATGAGATTAAGGTCACCCTATGCTCATATTATGACGAAATTTGGATAAACCAATAACTGAACGGAACCAAACGGACACGTTCTGTTTGCTTTTGAATGAGTCGCGCTGCCTAACATCATACATTCACACTTTATGTCTATGCTAACAATAAACATACATGGTCAACGGTGGACAGTAGTTAAGGATTTGAAATCACGGGAAAATGATTGGCTTTTGACTTGTGAAATGTATATTTATTATTTAAGAATACTGAGAATTGAAGTTTGAAATTAGTATTATCAATTTGTTTTAGAGCCACTTTCTTGTTTTCACAAAAAATGTGTAAAAAGTATCTAGTACCTATGGAAATTTTTGTGAAAGTATCTATAGATACTTGAATCTATATACTTTTCAAAAGTTTCTAGATACAGTAATGAGATACTCAATTTCGAATGTATCTAGATACTCACTCAGATACATAAAAAGTAACTAGATACAGTATCTAGATACTGACCAGCTCAGGACACAACTATTGTATCTATTTGAATTAGCCCTCACAGGGGGGGAAAATATGGGAGGGTCCGAGCTGAGAGTTAAGTAGGCCTTTTTTTGTTGAAATAAAATGTTTTTGTTATGTTGAGGACTACCTTTTTTCGGTTCGCTGCTGTCCGGTTTTTCAGCACCTGTTACTTTCTTCTTCAGCTTTTCTCTTATTTCATGAACTTTTTTCTCAACTTGCTGTTTCTATTTCCCTTCTGCATGTATTCCTCATTCATTTATCTCCATGTTAAATGGTGCCTTCCTTCTTCCTCTCTTTGATACGCTATTTTTTGTAGAGATTAGGGAGGCTTAAACTAACTTATAATCTGATCTAATCTCTTCCCTTACGTATGAAAACCTTACACATGCAGTATATTGACCCTAGTTTTTACACTGCCGCGGCATCCTCATTCAAATTTACACCTGAACGAGATGCATAATGTTCCATTGGATCCTCTTTTAAGAGGCTAAATTTTCAATGTTCTAATCTATTGTGAAGATATGTAGTCACTCGTGCGTCGGTATCTTCACTCAAATCTTTTGCTGTCACTCACACTGAAGACGCCACCGAACAAACCTGACCATAACTCTCTTCTGAGATCATTCCTCAACAAAAAACATTCTTGAAATGGGTGATATATCATCAGACGAGATCCATCACCTCTTTTTATTTAGGATAGGATATATATCTCTGAATTACAGAGCTACAAAACTCATTAGCGAGTCGGGTCGTTGGGGCCATGGTTCCCTGAAGCCATGGCATGTTTCAACTTCTTGCTTCTTTGTATAAAATTGGCTCGCTGAAACTCAAATTCTGCTTCTTCCTGAGTAAGTTCACATCGTATGTGCTGAGTTTGATTTCGTTCAAAATGTTTTTCATATGATGGATATGAAAGAAGAACCAGATTTTCACTTGCTTAAAGACCTGCAAGTCTTTCAGTCAAATAATACTTGCAATTTCTAATACTTTTGTGTTCTTTTCAGTTAGAATACGAGTTTCTATTACATTACTCTAGTTCTTGCCTCTTGTGTTCATAGTTTCACAGCTTCATCGCTCTAGTTTCATAGAACTTCTAATTCATCTAACTTTCAGATGGATATCAGCTTCCGTGAGTCATTTATTCAATTTCGTACAGATCGGAAAAGACGAAAAGTTTCTCTGTGCAGTAAAGTTGTTATTTTCTTCTCGGGCTTAAAATAACTTTTGTTCTCCTTCTGCTTGATCGAAAATGTCTTCATTGGCAAAGTATGTGCAATGTTCGAGGGGGCTTCAATTCTTCAGACTGGTCTAATTGTTTACGACACATGGGTGTATATCTCGGCCTTATCGTTTCTTCTTTTCGTACAGAACTGTAGCATGCGTAAATACCACGTTGAAATAAATCTTGATTAACTCAATATCCTCGAAATTAAAAACCCTTCTTCTATGTTTGTTTTTACTTCTGAAATAAATTGGCTGATATCGAATGATGTTAAAGGAAACATTCTGCTCTTGCGAGCTGTCATTGAACATTCATGAAACTCATTTGAGAAGCAACTTGGAATTTGAGTTGTCAGTTTGTTTCTATCAGAGATCCATCACTTTAATTAGGTTGCAAATAAGGCGAGCGGAACGCTTTGCCTGTCCCGTACGGTCGAAATCTCATTTCCTTTCTTGCAAATCTTGTGCAAAATGAGATTTTCTTAATTTCTGAAAGCAGTTCCCGATATTTGGGGCGCGCGTCTGTGCTGACGCCAGCGTTTCTGCGCCCGACCTTCACATTCGTCAGCGCGACTTCGTCCCAACTGTCCGGGCTAATTTTGGACGTTCATTGCCTGCCTGACAAATTGTCCTTGCGATTTTTTCTGGAAGGCTTCTGGAATGGTGACGTAGTTCACGGTCTTTTGTTCAAACTTCAGACAGCTGAGAATCATAATTGAAATCGTCAAGTCAGCATCCGTGCCTGAATTAATTTTTTTCAGTGCTGCTCTAGAATCCAACTTGGCGAACTGGTAACTTTGAGTTTTTATTTGGAGTGAAGTATTCAGGCTATTCCTAGGGTGATGAATGCGGCTATTGCATTCTGGAATCCATGATTTGAAGCACACTATTTCACTCTAACGTTGTCATATCTGCTGTAATAATATTCCACCACTCTTTCATGAATTTTTTTTTCCCAGAACCCAAGGTTAATTTACACATGTATTCAAATCTCTGAAGTTTCTCTTCAATTTCGCATCGGCTGATAATGGGGTTCATCTCGACACACTCGTTCATTTAATTACTTATTTTTACTTTTTGTTTTCCTACAAATTATTACGTGAACGCATTCTGAGACTTCATTTTCCCAATGCAAGCGAGCGAACCAAAACAAAAATAACATGGCAACTTCCACTAATTTTTTAATGGCTTCGTTCATATCAGTATCTCAGAGCTTTAGAGTATTCCATTAAATTGAAGGATTCACTAGCAATGCAGGAGCTGAATATGTGAAACCCTGCAAAAGGATTTACTGGTATGGTTATGTCACGTGTTTATTGTACAATTGAGTCGCTTGGCGCGTGCGTTTGCGTCATCACAGAGGCGGTAGGATCAGCAATAAAATTCGGAATGAGCTTTCACCTTCTTTTAGAAAACTGTGTACAATATTAGAAAATAGTTGCATATTCTCACAGAATATTTCTCGTGGAAAAATGACAGCATTAGTGTGCTCACTTAGCATTTAAAAACATGAGCGTGTAATTTCACGTCTTGGAGTCACGAGCGTGTGCTCTCATACCTCAGAGTCACGAGCGCGTGCTCTCATACCTCAGCGTCACGAGCGCGTGCTCTCATACCTCAGAGTCACGAGCGCGTGCTCTCATACCTCAGCGTCACGAGCGCGTGCTCTCATACCTCAGAGTCACGAGCGCGTGCTCTCATACCTCAGCGTCACGAGCGCGTGTTCTCATACCTCAGCGTCACGAGCGCGTGCTCTCATACCTCAGCGTCACGAGCGCGTGCTCTCATACCTCAGCGTCACGAGCGCGTGCTCTCATACCTCAGCGTCACGAGCGTGTGCTCTCATACCTCAGCGTCACGAGCGCGTGCTCTCATACCTCAGCGTCACGAGCGCGTGCTCTCATACCTCAGAGCCACGAGCGTGTGGTCTCATACCTCAGAGTTGACGATGGCATACAAGGCTACAGCCATGTATGCTCTCCAAATTTCAATGCCTGACGAGAATTTTGGCTACATTTGTTATGTACTCGCAATGTTAACCTATCGCTTCTTGTTTTGGTTTTTATTAGGGAGAATAAATGGCATGATCTTTTGAATGTTGCCGGTCGTAAAATGCGTGGGAGAGATGGTTTATCTCATGCATCGAGTTAATCCGTTAACGGTCCGGAGAACCGTACGGTTCTCTTTACAATATATTTTAAACATAATGTATATTTGTGAAATTTATTTGTTAGTTTCTTCTTTAATGTTCACTGCCAAGTGGCAGTTCCTTCCTCATTGTGATGTCGGTGCCCAGTCTAATGGCGGTGGTTGTGATAACAGTAATTTGAGTACAAAAATACTGACATTTAGGGGTAAAGGAATAGATTTCAGAAATGATGTTAGACGAATTTAGCGCAAAAGTATATATAAAAAATACTTGCATCGCAATTATTCTGCTGTGCAATTGACCCTCATAACATACCAATGTTAGCGTATTAATACCAGTGTTGCTGATTAGACATTGTTGCTGCCCGTCAACGGTATGTATCAAACACAAACTGAATGTAAAAATGCCATTCAATAACACTTATACAATATATACTACCTCCTATTATGTAACATTGAAGTTAAGAACTCGAAGTTTCACAATCTACCAAGCATGCGTAACATGATAATCGTGATGGGATAAACTGAAGTTCAATATTCAACTTGAATTTGTTGTCAATTGTGGTGAGCAGTATTGAGAATAGGAAACATAACTGGATCGTGCCTTCATTTAGCTTTGGACAAGTATTTATGGAGATTGAGTTTGTGACTACTATTCCGTCAGCAGCATTAAAAAAATCCCCATCGTGTATACCGGTGGCTCGCATTGCGACAGAGCGTGCTTTAGTTTAAATCACCAATTTCAACACGTCTTCGAAAGTTTCCTTTCAAATCCTCGACTTCAGGATTAGGATTTGCCGATTCATCTTTATTCATTTTGCAGAGCTCTCACGGGACTGCAAGACTCCCTCCAGACGTGGGCGGAATACGTAAACGGTGAGCTCTGAATTGACGAAATTTACATAGTTTTAGTCCATAGAAGTTCTTTTCTTAATTCCCAAGGTAAGTTTTAACTTTAGCAACTCATTTTTCTTCAATTCCCAAAGTAAGTTTAAATTTCTGTTGTTGCCATTTTTTGTAGATTCCACTCAATACATTTTTGTCTCGCCATAATTAAAGTCGCCATAATTAAAGTAAATTACACAGGCAAGGAACTTCATTCATATGGTAGGTAACATGTAGGAAGAGTAACATGTAAACGTTTGCATGTTTCATTGTATTTTCAGGTAAGTTGGGCAAAGCTCTAATTGCATGTGAGCAATTGATTGTACGCGCTTGTTTCAGTTGTACCCAATTAAACTGTGTTTTGGAATCATGTATAGTAAAGTCAAGTGAGCTACGTTATCGCGACATATCAGAAAAATCTGGCAGTATTTAATGTTGAGTCTTCTACATCAAGGGACCCAATTATCTCGCCGTATCAGAAAAATCTAGCAGAGTGCTTGTGTTGTAAATCATCAAATCGTTTTGAAAGTAGGATTCAGGAACATCTAACAATATTTATTAGAAGGCGAAGATGATCTCCCGTGAAGAATTATCAGTACCGGCTGGTGCAGTGTAACTCACATCAAGTTCTTCGGTTCTCAATTACGGAAACTAAACTCATTCATTTCCTACAGATCTTTTCCATGGCCATAAAATAGGAAGTTTTCAGGGTGAACAGCTATTTGCTTCCATTTTGTGCGGGTCTGATCGCTACCCTGTCTGACTCGGACGCACAACTTTGGGGTCCGCAGGGACCAACAAGTACGATGTGTCACCGGCAGGCAGGTCGTCTGTTTCCCGGGGACGCGGCGTGACGCGGTCGTTGGGGGCATGCCTGCAGATAGCGTTCCTTCGTGAGGCTCGAATTGGCTCAAGTGAGCGCTGTTCATTCCTTCAGCGCCGGCGTCGCCTGAGGGCTCGAATTGGCTTAAGTGAGCGCTGTTCTTTCCTTCAGCGCCGGCGTCGCGTGAGGCTCGAATTGGCTAAAGTGAGCGCTGTTCATTCCTTCAGCGCCGGCGTCGCGTGAGGCTCGAATTGGCTAAAGTGAGCTCTGTGCTGCCTGCCGGTACCTGACCATCGCACAGCACGAACCGTGGGCATCAGAGGTAGATTTTTCCAAACAATTTGCGTCGTTCTAGCGGCGCAACCGCTAGCATGAGTTTTTTCTGTCCACTACGCAACGCTATGTGCCGTTTCTGAGGCCAAAATCTTCAAGTTTGAGCTTGGAAGCACAAGCGTTTTTTGTAAAACATGGCCACTCTACCGTGCCGTTTTTGTGCCGGAATCCTCATGTTTGATTTTTTGTCAAATGAAATTTGTTCGCTCGGCTTTTTCAAATCTGTGAGAGGCTTGTTGAATAAATTTTCTGGCTTGAGCTACTTGAGCATAAATGTTGCTCACTTTTACTTCGTCACTTTATAATTTCAATGGTGTGACACATAATTGACGTATTTAATGTTTTGATTAAACACATTCTTAATGAAAAAATCGAGTAGGAAAAATGCAACATTTTAATTTATTCAAATTTATTCTTTAATCCGAATAAAACTAAAGTTAATTCATTACGGGCGTTTGTAGATCGTAAGAGAAGACCTAAATAAATACAGCAAGGGCGTTAATTGACGTTTGCAGATTTGATCTACGGGGGGAAATTCAGGGTTCGAAGTCAAAAAGCCGACTGATTAATTAAGCTTGCAGTGATGCAACACGCCGGGCGCGGCGCTTCCAGCGGTAGCCTTCTTACGGCCTCCCAATAGCAGCCATCTGAAGATTACGAAAGCGTCATTACAAAATAAAAGCAATTTATCCCTGCTCCAGGGAAAGACTGAGTGTGTTGTAGGGCATAGAATAGACAACTTGTAAAGTTTAAATAATGCGACGCTTTCTAAAGTTTAAATTCAATTCTAAAGTTCGAGAACACTGTTTAGGTTTAAAGTTCGAGAACAAAGTTTAAGTTTAAAGTTCAATGAACAAAGTTCAAGTTTAAAGTTCAAGAACAAAGGTCAAGTTTAAAGTTGTTTATGGAATAGAAATTCAGTTAGGCTGCGGTAATTTGTGATAATAAGACCGAGAAATAGGACGTTTGCCATGGAAGGGAACTCCTTGGACCCACGGACACGGGAGTCTGACAGAAGCGCCCATACCGCCAGCACACTCACCGCGTCCGACACATCCCATGGGCTCGCAAGTAGAGCAGTGGAGAGTCGACCTTCCAGGTGCCGGACTAAGGCCTCTAGAAGCAACGGTCCGAAGACGTGGCGAGAGGCCGACGACCGGCTCCAGCGCCCTCCAGCGAACGCGCCCCTCGTCCGGCGAGGCACTCAGGGAACCTAGCAGCACATGCGTAGGTGGCACTCCATTGTTCCACGACTGAGGCTGAATGAAATGGTGACGATGACAGGCTGAACAGAGCTGAGACGTGTGTGCGTGGTTGGGTTAGAGAAATGTCTGACGACCCTTGAACAGTACGAGCTGACTACACGTTAGCATCTACATTATAGTTTGCAATGAGTATGCCACCGATAAGACGTAGTCAGACACCCAAGTCTATTTTGTCTTGTAGGATATTTATATTTTATAATAGAATATTTTTATTTTATACAGTTCTGACCGAGTTTATACCATCTTAATACTATAAAATACTATAAAATATCTACAAAAAATGTCATGCAGGGTGTGAACCAAGGCTTAAGACTAACTTTCAGCACAAATTAAATGCCGATAAAATCCTTTGCTAATCAAAGCAATGGTTCGTTGTTGAGAAATATCTATGTGGTATAATATTTCAGGTAATTGACTACTTGCAAGATTTAGTGAAATAAGAGATGAATGTGCAGCTGTTGTTGAACTTTCTCCAACAAGTGAGATTAAGTTGAATTTTCAAGTTAAATTTGCTCAAATGTACGATTTATCACACAACATTACTCCGATGGACCTGGAAGTAAACAACATCATTTTCAAAGTGGTTGCCTTTGAACTTCTCGCACTTCTAAGGTTATGGAAGCGTTAAAACCAAGGTTCAAACCAAACCCAAGAGGTCTTAATGCGGAAGTTAGCCAGGAAATTGACGTTTTAGAACAAACTTCAGAGAAAATTTGTCAAAGAAGCATTCTACTTCGTACCATTCAAATGCAATACAATTAGGGCCTCACAAACCTGAAAAAATAAACGTTCCTGAGTATAGGTTCTTCTAAATGTTTTCAAGGAAGTTGATGAATCTTTTTCAAACAATAAACTTGTTCAAACAATAGACTTGTGAGTGCTCGTCATAGCCGTGTGTCTATCGGACCTGACTCCGTGCGGGAAACGCGGGTTCGAGTCTCGGCGCTGGTGGCGATTTTCTCTGTTGGGTATAGGAGAAACAATTGTAAGCACAATACCCCACTCTACCCAGGTGTCTGAAATGGGTACCGGTCTTTGACCTTGGGAAAGCGTCATGGCGTCCTGGTGTTAGTTATAAGGCATTTGAAAAACCAATGTAAAAGGTGATTTGTATCATGCTTCAATTGGAAATAAAGCATCCGTAGATGCCGATGTTTGTTTGTTTGTTTCTTGTTGAGGCTAGATTCAACAGCTAGAGGTAGAGTGTATGGAAGCCCCTTGCTGACACATCAGACTTTGAAAAGAACAGTTTCTAGACTTTTTTGGCTGTTGACTTTTTGAACTTTTTGGCCAATGCAATAAGTCTCAAATCGTTACAGTTTTTGATTGCGCAGCTTCTACGAAAGCCGTGAGAAGTAACTACTAGTTTTTGGCTGCGCTTTCGCCACAATGCATGTGGCATGTGCAGCCTTAATACTAGTACCTGCGTATTCAAGCTTTTGACACCGAGGCTTGAAATGTGAACAAACGAATGTTTACTCAGGGCTGCTGGTCATCTGACAACCTTACCAGCAAATACTGAGTACACTGCACCAAGTAATTCCATTGCTAAAGCTCATTTCACTAAATTCTATTACTATTTCGTCTGTGGAAGATAAATTCTAGAAAATATTTTACTGTCGCTCGTAAATGAAGTCAAAGAGACGTACTAGTTCTCAGTAGTTATTTTTGTGGTATCACTAGAATTGTTAAGTTCAAGTAGTTATTCAGATCGTAAATTCTGTGTCGATTACGAAAGAAATAAGTACCTGTATAACAGAGTGATTAGAAATTATCCGTACAGATGTTTAACTCTAAAGTTGAATCAACAACTGAAATTTTAAAAGAGCACGTAAGGATAACAATAACACACTCGTTAAGTAATGATATGTTAATCTAGCTTCAACGCAGCTGCCCTTCAGCTGCTTGCAAAACACATGTCTTCAAACGTGTGACGAAATTCTCGGTGATAGAACCCATCTTTTCCGGAGGTAGACGGTTCCACTCTTGGCGCAACGATTGCTTCAGGGAATTAAAACATTCGTGGCTCTTTGATCACGCCTTGGCTTCCAGAACTGACCAAACGCTCTAGTCAATCGTATTTAGATTCGGCGAGTAGAACGGCCATTACGCACACCTGATGAAACCTAGAAAACGTGCTCTGCACCAGTCCTGAGTCATTTTAGCCGTAGGAGTCATCGCTGAATCTGCTGAAACATTCATTCTGTTCTACGGAAACGCTGACGAGTCCATGAAAGTGCTACAGCCTCATAAGTGTCGCGACGGTACACTTCTTCGTTGATTTAATTTCTTGACTCACGAAAGCAAGAGGCAGTTTTTTGCCGACGCAATTCCTCTCCAAACCTTGATCGACTGTGGATTTTACGGTGTTTGAAAAATTATCCACAAAACCAGAAAATTTATCCCCTAAGCTTCTCGCAATTCTGAAAGATTCCTAGCTAACCAATTTCATTTGAAAAAAGCTCCAAGTTAGTGCGTTTTGAGATGCACTTTTTGGAGCTTGTTGGCCAATGTAGGGCTCAAGTCTGAGTTCCTTTCTAGCCATTAGTCGAACATGTTGGTGATTTATTTCGATCTCGAGGGAGGTTGTTCTCATGGAGATCATCGTATTTCGCTCAATTCGCAACTTGATGAGCTTTCAGTTTTGAAATGTCTTGACGATTGGCTTTCTTTCTCGTCCAGAACGCTCACCATCGTATTTAAGCATATATATATGCTCAACATACCTCCGTACTGCGTCCGAAACTGTCTTTGAGGAACACTGAGCAAATGAACAAATTTCATAGGGGCATTTTTCTTTCCGAAACAGCTCCAAAATTACACCACGTTTATTCGACATTCTAAAGACTCGCTATACTTAATTACTATCACACTGAAAAACATACAGGCCCAAAAACGTACAGAGAATCCCAAATAAACAAAAAGAAATCAGCTACCGAATAATTCATTCGAGACAGGACGCGCTAAACATAATACGAGTTATTTCTTGTCATCCTGAATTTTCCAAAGTTATGTTGTTGTCCATATTTTATGGTAAAGTTTGATCAAAAATTGGAAGAAACATTAAACAACATAACAGGGGACACACAAAACAGACATTCTTCAAATTGACATAAAATTATAATCTCACCCCGCAACCTAGCGATACAATCTTCAGAGAGGCAGAACTGGCGGCGCTTACAATCTTCTCTCGTGCTCCCAGTTTGTTATTCATTGCTGGTCTCAAGCGCTTCTACATTTTTATTCGTAACTTTGATGATCGCTCTTTGGAAAACATTTTAGCGAATTTATCTAAACGAAATAATCCCGTTATTTTCTGCAGAAGGCATCCCTTGGTAACATCCTCCAAACAGACTATTATTATCCATGTCATATCCATCTTGAAGCTTCTCGTGCGCGTCCATATTTGTTATTCACCCTCGGTTGGGAAGAAGTTCAATTTTCCTGCATGATTTTCTTGCGTAGGATTAGGAGCAGTTTGAGCAGCTGCAATGTATTGCGGTCACGCTTCCCCCTGATGTACATAAAATTTGTTTTGCTCTGAGCGAATGGCCGCGATGGTACAGCCTTGTGAGGTCTGTCCTGATGCAGCAGGTAAAGATTTCGGTATGTTTCTGAGGCTGGCTTAATTACGTTATGTTCCTGAGGCGGATTTAATTTTTTCGTTCGCGTTTTAGTCTAGATATATCTGTATTTTCTGTAATTACTGTAAAATATTGCTGAATGCGCAAATTCGATCTTAATTGTGTAGAATGCATTTCGTAAAATTCCGTATTTTGGACTGTTGATGAGACACAGGTAATATCCTATTTAAAAATGTATTTGCGTTGAATTGAGTTTGACGAGAACTTTAATGCACTGCATTCCTTGTTTTATTAGGCTACAACGCACGTTATTCAGGGAACTGATTGAAAAGAATTATATTGAGAGCATATATGAGAAAAACTGTTTGGAGGAAATCATATCGTTTGATGAAGAAAAGTATGATGCGGTTAGTTCGTAAAATACACTTATCAACACAAGATACATCGTCAAAGTAGAAATACATAGAAGAAAATATCTGAATCTTTCTTCAAACTACTGGTTCTCTTTTCAGTATTAGCATTGATTTTAAAATGGGCTTAAAGCGTAAACACTACTCATTGCTGAAATAAAAAGTTAACGCAGGAGATTTTGAATCGCATTCGATAAAATGTGTGTGAATGGCGGAATGACAAGCTTGCTCCAGCATTACATATGTTCAATAGCTGAATCCGTGTACTCGGCCATCCCATTTCCCAATGTTCGGTCAGTGCAACCGTCGTACTGCGATGCACACTGCGCACAACCATGTAAACTCTAACACTACAGAGAACCGCAATACATCGTTGGCAAGCGTTCTTTTTTTCGCAGTTTCCGCAACATTTAGTGTAGCAAGAACACGATTCAGGAGAATTCGCACGCGGTGCTCGTGTGTGTATGTCATTCGTTTGCTTCTGTGTCCGATTATTTTACTGAATATGTGTTTTTATAGTATGACTCATATTGATTGCTCTGGTGAAACATTGTTTCTTCCTCCGTTGATGAAATTATAAGAAGAATTTTCCTTGATTTAGTATCATGAGTACAGTCGCCAAGCACTTAATTTTCGGAGTTTCCACCATGAGTGATCTAGAAAATGAATCACTGCTCTAATTATTCGTTGATTCAAAAATATCTGAGAAGGGGAAGGTTACTCCTAATACCTAACACCTCTCAAGAAAGTACAACTATTATATTTATTTATGAGATTTAGCACTCACGAAGGGAAAATGTTAAGTCTTGAGCTGAAGACTACGAAGGTTTTCTCATTCATTTAAACATAATAATTTGTTTTGGTTTTACACCGCACCATCTTTTTTCTGTTTACTGCTGCCTTTTTTCAGCACGTGTTAATTTTTTCGTCAACTTTCATTTTGTTACATAAACTTTGTCTTATAAAACAAAGTTTGGTTTTTGTTTTATAAGCTCAACTCTGCTGTTTCTGTGCGCAGAATGAGCGGATGCACTTAGTACAGAAATTCCCTGTTCTCTTCATTTTTTACTAATTGGTGCCTTCTTTCTTCCTCTTTCGTGAGCACTTTTGTTGTGGTTTGGGAGGCTTACAATGACTTACATTCTAATCTGATCTAACTACATACATCAATGTTTTTCTAAATATTCAGGGTTGCTGCATTACGAAGACATTACTGTTCTTCATAACGACTCACAAAAGTTCAGATCATCAATTTTCTTTCATGCATTACATTTCTTCTTTGAGGTAGCGGACGAAGCTTTCATTCGTTGTGTTCACAATCTCATTTAAAACTTCTCATCTTGTCATAAAACTGGGATTTTTAGTTTCTTTTAAGCTCCAATGGGGTATGGATTTAAATTTGGTAGTATTTCTTAGGTTAGATAAATTGAAACACAGAAGAAAATCCGGTTGATCAGGTCATGTGTGTGTAAAACATTTCTGCTCAGTAATAACTGATGAAATCAAGGTTGAATACAGTCGCAAATGCAATAACTAATGGATGGGACACGGCGGTAAATGCAAGAACTGATTGCTACTGCTATTTACAGGCGTAGGTACAAGCACAATAATACGCGGACACGTGCAGTCAGTATTTCCACATTGAAGCAAATGTAAAAAAATGATTATTGCCAAATACGGGCTCCAATAGAGCACGATGCCCACGCGAGTCAACAGTCCGATTAGCAGCTGCCTGAAGCGTGCGGTGCTGTGCGAACAACTGACATCAGTGCCGTCTGTACGCCTGCATACAATCAAGTCGCCAATTTGGGGGCCTAATGCGCGGAAGTTGCAGGAGTAAGCGGCCTCCTAATGGAAGCTTCACCGTGCAGTCCTCATGCAAGACGTGAGCTCGTTACGCCGGTTGCCGCTCCTCAACCTCCCATTCGCGACGTTTGTGTTTAATTTCTTGAGCACGTTTGTAGGATTGTGCTGGTTGTGGCTCTCGCTCGTCTAACTTGCTTAGTTTTTGTACATATCGGGTCATGATTCATGGTATTCATTGGAATGTTATTTGTCTACGGAACCGCTCTCTTTAGAAGGATCTGAGTGAGGGGTTTTATCTCAAGAAGTTCTGTGTTGTTTTTATTGATGTCCCGATTGCTTTTAAAATAGTTATTTAGGGTATTTTGAAGAGATAAGCTTATATCGTATAACATAAATTTTAATTTGGTTTAGGCCTCGGGTAAATGTATCTTGATTGGAAATCGCACATGAGCTCGAAACATGTAGCATTTAATTAGACCTGTGCGCGATGCAAATCATACCGTACATTGTGGCTTGTGCTGGACATACACTAATCGTAAATTTGTACTTCTCTGGATGTATCTCAATTGCAAATCGTACATGTACTGCATGCGTTTCAACTGTAAAATTGTAACAAATTGTAAATCTATTCTTCTTAATTACAAATCGCGTACGCATCGGATACTTTTTAATTGTATATCGACCATATCTTGGATGCATTTTGATAGTAAAACATGAAGGAATCGTATATCTTTTAGATGCAAATCGAATATGTGCCGAATGCCTTCTAATTGTAAATTTTCCATGAACTGGATGTTTCCCTGGAGGAGACAACAAAGGCTGAGGTGTATTGACTCTGAGGCGCCAGCCGTAGCACGGAGGCGAGTGACAAGACTTTGGCCATGGTGGTCACTTGGGACCGAAATGATAAAATTCGGCCTTTTTCAAATACAATTTGACTTTGAAGATTATTAAGCATCTGGTAAAGCCTAATAACGGTGTCTATATTAACGGTTTTGTGAGTGAGAAATTGTGACTGTTGAATATTATTTAGTAGCATATTTTGTCATGCATCCTAATCTAATGAGTCAGCTCGGGAATAGGCAAGTTTCTGAATTTTAGAATCCTACCAAGAATCTACAAGAAATACCTACCAATATGAGAGTAATTTGCCAGGCAAACGCTCTCGTTGGCACGTGTAGAAAAGAGCATAATGCCATCTTACCAGAGATCGCGTTTAAAGTGAGTTCTCCTCCTCTGAGCCGCTTTCGTATCATGCCGACCAGAATCTCTTAAAGAACACACGCAGCTAACCAAGTCGGTCGGTGCGGTAAAATTGTGGCGCAATCCATTGCTTTCTGCACATAAACTTACCTCCGACTGCTCGCTTTGCTTTCCTGGCCTGCTGTAAAAGTTACCTGTGGCATTCGAGTTCCCGCAAACAAACTGAATGTGTTGCTTAGCTGCAGCAGGTCTGAGAGTCAGGAGCTCAGACGGGAACAGGAAAGTAGTGTGGGATGACCTATGTGTGTCAGGGGCTGAATTTTCACACGATTCATGCCGTGGTAACAGTACAGCTCACAGGGTAAGTTGAACTCAAAGGTTAAACATAATTGCACACTTTAAAATAGCGTTAATGATAAGATGCTCTAGAAGTCGCTGAACTTATTCGGGCCCACAAATAGCAACATACACTTAAATTGTGTCCATTGCAACAAACTTGAGAAACAATCTACTGCTGTATCACTTGTTTTAAATAAATTGTTTAAAAACTAAATCTTTGCAAAGCTAGATGCGGTTAGTTAGTAGCTGTAGTCGAAACCTCCATTTCGCCGGAGGTACATGTACGATCGTCGATTCTAATGGACGTGTTCTCATGACCCCCATATTCCAAGTATATACTTTGTTCTGTAAAGCTGTCCGCCTCAAAACATATCCTTGGGTTGGATTAGATTAGATCATAAGTTAGTGTAAGCCTCCTGAACCATGACAAAAGGCTGCTCTCGATGCAGGAAGGAGGATGGCATTATTTAGCGTATGGGATTTTAGGAACCGGGAATCCACGCAAGAGATGTGCCCTCACACCCTGCCCACAAAAGCAGTGAGATTGAAAAAAGCTCATAAATCAAGGTGAAATTCGAAGAAGAAACCAATAGTTGTTGAAAAAAAGATAACAGTGAATAAGAAAATGGTTTGCAAGAGAACAAAAAATCTATTTCATTTCAACACGATGAATATTATGTTACACGATTAATTATGTTCATTGTTGTTCACAAATATGGCTTAGAAGTTGCAGCCTGCATGCCGCGGGTTGTTTTACAATTTGCCTAATGAGTTCCAGCATTTGAAAGTTCAAATCTCACTCTCTGCGTTCAGAAGAGTGGCTACGAGGTACTAAGTGAGACAGAGCAGATTGAAAGGTGGTCTCTGTATTCAAGAGTTCTCTTTAATGTACTGTTTGCGAAACTTCGATGAAAAATGTATGCAAGGTCCCATGGGTATTGTTTCAACAGATGTTTATCACTTCAGATTTATCAACTGAACTTTTCATCAAACTGTTCACTTAATGATTAAAGCAACATAATATTTTGGTATTAACCATAAAGAGGGCTCACTATTCAGAATACGATACACCTCATTCCCACCAATTTCTCACTTTCAGTGGTTTCAGTTCCCACGCTCTTGTTATTTGTCCGTCACTCTTCCGTTCGAAGAAGCATGTCGGAAGACGGTCCATATTTCTCCTTTTGAGACACTGCTCTTCAAAAACATCCCACGGAAAAAGCCTTCGACTGATCAAGGAAACGATACATCATGCTTCTGAATTATTGGGATATCTGTCATTGAATAAGGTATGAGTTTGTAAGAAACTTCGACGGGAAATGTTTTCTTTGCAGTCTTCGATGCTCACGATGTAACAATTTTTTGACTGTGACGTGACTGACGTTTTGGCTGCGTGAAATGTTGGGGAATACGTTTTGTTTCTGCCTGCTGACGGAGAAGGGAGTCTCCATTTTTTTGATACGTCAAAGTTTAGGTCGAAGTCATCATTGTGTTCAGTTAACACGTTCACCATGTTTCCGTGGTTGCTAAGATCTGTTTGGTTAGTTTGAAAGAAGTAGAATTGAAATAGCATTTTTACTGCTTGATTACATTCTTTTCCTTTCTAACAAACGAGAAAAATGTAATTTCACGATAACTTTTTAACTTGCACTCCAAAGTTTAATTTTATTAACCTCTTCCCCAACAATTTCTTGTTAAAAACGTTTCTTTTTCTGACTAATTTTTTCATTTTGGTTCTATATAGTATTTTTGATGCTGGTTACGAAAACAGTTTGTAATTATTCTTTCTTCCCATGTGTGAGGTTAACTTTTTATTTTGAAAATACCTTTGTCGGCAAAAACGAGTCACCCCCTCCTCTTCCTCCTCACTTTTCGAGAAATATTCATTGTCGGATGTACTGGCAGAGTTAACAGAAGTATTCAAGCTTCTTAGGGAAGGATCATATTCACTATCTTCCGTTGAACTTGACATTTGGGATGTAACACTTCAAAATGCTGCAAAAAGATGAATGCAAATGTGGATGCAAACAACACCCGTCCGACGACAATGGCTGTTGGAGCAAGTCTGGTAACAATGTTCTTGAAATCCCACAGCTGTACCCTATCGCCTCTGTCAGGCGTACGATTTGACGAGAATACTCGTTTCACACGTAGAATGGCTTACAAAGGCTGAAAATCGACGAGTGTCTACGTATGTAGGTGGTTTTTGAACGTAAAGTTTTAGACGAGTATACTCGTCGACGACTGAAAAAAAACATTTTGTGAAGACGAGTATACACGTTTCTGCCGGGGATGGGGTTAAATAAAGGTAGTGAAATCAGTGAAATGGTAGCCATTGTTGGTGGTACGTAAATGAACAATTCAAGTGGTACATATATGAACCAATACGTATATTGAACGTGTTAAGAACTACTCGTGCAAAGCGTTATACTGAGAAACGTTGTCTAGCTTGTTTCCATGAGCCCGTCGTTAGCCCGTGCCTTAGATCCTATTCACTATTTAAGCCGAGGAAATACTATACCCACTCGTTTTACTGAAATTACAGCGGGGTTTGCGTTTTTATTTTTTACGTGAATAATTAGTAGGCTTCTGTACATCTATCCTCTAGTGGATGAACTAGAAGCATTTGTTGCTTTAGCGTTTTGTAAAGCCAGCGCTATTTGGTGGTCAGCATTGAGAGAGGCGTGAGAGCGTAAACGTATATGAGGTAAAGCAAAACGTACGCTTCATCTGCGTTCTTCAATCAAACGTCGTTACTCGTTGCTATTGAGATTCATTAGATTTTTTTGAGAAACGAGTTTAATTTTTGCGGTAATTGTTAGGTGGTGCATTAGACACGCAAGAAAAGTTTTTTGCCATTTGTTGATAGTTTTATAATTCAGTCTGCATTATTTTTGTTTTTTATTGCCACAGAATATTGCTATAGTTTGTTCAAGACGCTTGATGAATGCTGTCTTGTTGCGCTAGAATTATTTAAATTCGAAGCAGATATGAAGAAAATGTGAGGTCACAAACTGAGGAAGATCTTTTTTTTGGAAAAGTATAGATTTTTTGCGTTGTTACGGGCCATCTTTATCTTATCTCTGTGTGATTCGCTACCGCCCTGTTTTTTAGCACCCACTACCTTCTTCAATTTATATCTTGTTTTATTAACTCATTTGATAACTTCTTGTTTCTGTGCGCATGGGATCTTGTATAGGAACACACCTTGTGCATAGATATCCCGTTCCTTAACTTCATACTAAATGGGCCCATCAACCTTCCTCTCTTTAGAACTTCTTTGTTGCGGTTAGGAAGGCTTAACGAGTAGTCTACGATGGTTTAAACTGAAGTTCAATATTCAACTCAACTTCAAAGTCAAAAGTCGTAAACAAATTTTTAAATACCAAGTATTAACTTGGTACATCAAATACCATTAATTTAAAAAAGTTTGTTGCAATTTTTCAAGCGACCCATCGATGGGTGGTGTCGCAAGCGACGTGGTAAACTAATTTTCCAAAGCCAATCTCTTGAATGGACAATACGCTTCACTTTTTCGACTTTCATCATCACGGGCTTGCTCACAGCGACGCAGCCGTGACATGATACACTAACCGAGCACCTCTCGCCAGCCTCCCGGCTGGTCAGGTCTCGCTGAACGCTTCGTTTGCGCGCCACGTCTTCGCAAGGTTCGCGGCTAATTAGACAGTGCAATTTTCCGTGGGATTAATTGCGTCGCTAGTTTTACCGGAATTCTCTCGAAAGTTAAAAGTGCCGGAGATGGCACGTAGAGCAAGGAAGGGAATAAAGTAAAAACACTGGAAGGCAACGCCGGGAAGACACTTCAAGCAACTTGTTTGCTTGAGGTCAGTTTTGCCACGCTGGTGTGATGTCGTCAGTGGAGTCTTATTTGAATTTGTAGTGCACGCTGATGCTGGAATTTCGTTTGGTATCTGTCAGTACTTAATAATTTAAGCTGCTAATTTATTATTTATAGTTGATTGTTCACGAAGTTGGTGTGGTTGGGTAAATGGTTAACTTTGGAGAATTTATTTGGGGAGCCAACCGTCATGTTCGTTGATTGTAGGCTTTGTGTAATTTAATTTTTTAGTTAAGTTGTTTCTCCAAATTTACACAGATAAAACCACTTGCCTGACCTTACTTAATTTAACCTGAACAAAATTATGGATAGCCCCTTATATGTTTTTACCTATAAAGAATTAATTACAAAGAATTAAATTACAAAATGCTGAGAGATATCGAATAAGAAAATTGACTGTAAAACTGGTGTAAAAGCAAACCGTTTACTTGCCTAATAGCCAGCTATGCGGATAATTAATTTTGTAGAATTGTCTAAAAATGAAATTTCAAAGTGTCGCCATGAAAAACACATACCGACTTTTTTAGCGAAGGAAAAATGAAAGTTACTTGGATACTTGAGTTATAAATGAAGCGTTCTAGTTGATATTTTAGCGTCCAATGATATGCGAAGATTCGTTTTTGATTTTTTTGGTGCTCTACCGGACTTTGGTTAGTAGTTCAAAAACAGTCACTTGATTCACTCGTGGAATGTTAAGGCGTTAGTTCTGCTTAGTACAGCTGACTTTTGTGGACAAATGCTAAGATCGTCGGACACATAGACGTCTGACGCCAAAGTAACGAGGAGCTGACGTTCAGAACAGAAGAACTCACATGTTTTGGGAGCAGTTATTCATTCATTGATAGTGATAAGTCATATTTTATGAGTAATAAGTCATATTTTGTGCGTAATAAAGTTCTACGTTCTGAAACTGCAACAACTTCTGTGATATTGTTGAAATTCGGTAGTGCTGGTAATTGACTAATTCAGTTACCTTCATTTGCACTCGAAATTAACTTTGGGAAAGTGCTTAGCATGAAGCCCTGGACGACCGTACTTCTAAGTGATACCTGTTCCTCAACGATAATTTTTGAGTTGAATCGTACTTTTTCATTTTTTGGTATTAAAAATTAATTCGACGTAGATTGAAATTTTTTATTCCACGTTCATCTTCGGTGACTTCGAGCTGCAGTTAGAACCATGCAAAAAATCAAAAAAGTTAACCCAGAGTCACCAAATTGGCTTTTTTTGTGGTGAAAAAGATTTGATTGAGTCTTTTTATATTTAAACTTTGGCCATAAAAACTACTCAGTAACTGGCAACTCTGTAGAGTTGCCCTACGCTGACTGGTCTTCACAGTCAAATTTCATCTGAGAGAAGCCACGTAAAATAATTCTGGCCAGAAAGGACCAGTTTAGCGATGCTGGCTTAGGTTCGCTCATCTCCACAACCGTCACTCGCCGAGAAGCGCTCGTCAGCAGCGACGGCTCCCATTTGAATGCGGCTCGTGTCGTCGAAACTCCTAGAAAACTTCGTTCATGAAAAGAAAACCCTTTAGTTTTAGCTTTTTCGCTGTTGACGGAAAGCTCTCCTCAATCTAAACTCGAGAAGTCAAACTGTGCAACTCACGCCCAAACTTTGCAATGAGGAGTTGACTGAAGAATGGCAACTGAGCTTCATCATCATCGGGCGCCCGGCACCCGCACCTGATCAGCGAGGGAAATTGAGTCCACCGCGGCAGGCTGCTCGAGATTTCTCTTTGATTTCACTTGCATCTTTGAAGTCAGACGCTGCTATTGAACTTTGTGTCTTGGGGGCGTTAGAGTGGGAAATTGAGTTGAAGTCTTTGGGCGTTATAGAAAAGAATGAAATATGATCACTGGGAAATTGAGTCGAAGTGTGAGGACGTTATAAGAAAGAATAAAATGTGGTCAGTGGGAAATTGAATTGAAGTGTTAGGACGTTATAGAAAGGAATGAAATATGGTCAGTAGGAAATTGAGTCGAAGTGTTAGGACGTTATAGAAAGGAATGAAGAATGATCACTGGTAAATTGAGTTGAAGTGTAAGGATGTTTCGGGAGCAAATAGAATACGGTCAGTTCAATAACCTGTGAGCCAGTTTGATATCATTTTACGCGAACCTCAAATTATACAGACAGAAATTAATTCCAGTTATTTCCAGCTATTTAAAACAAGAATCACGCGCTGTATTTATTAAATAACCGAACACAAATTTTTTTTGATGTTCGCATAAAATAATTTTGATCAATTGCAGTAGTTGATTTTACCATTTAAGAAATTCTGTACAACTGTGTGTGCTGTCTTGGTTCCCCCACCCTTTTTGTCATGAAGTTACATACACAACTACTTTTCCAGGTCAGAAGCTTAAAAATGAAGAAAATTGCAATTGAAAATGAAGAAAATACCTTGAACATTTTCAAGGTTTTGTTGTCAACTGCCATGCCATCGTCGGTACTCCCAATAAGTGAGCAGAACTCTTGCAAAAATTATTGTGTTTATTTAGGTTCTCAAGTGCTCGTGGGTTTTCCGTGAGGTGCTTCGGAACACCGGAGCTTAAGCGAAGCCTCGATATATTTGGCCAACAAAAGCTGCCGTTCGCACATTTGCATCCTGCATTATTTTGTTTGGCTACCGGCGCTTCCAAGAAAAAGATTGTGTGCTTATTGTACGCAGCCGGGCTTCCCGAGCTCCTGTGTTGCGGGGGCCGAGCAGAGCCCGACTCTTGAGAGCAAATATTTGCTCACCAGAGCTCAATGTAATGGCCAGACCCTCAAGTTCCTCGTTCCCTTCAATGAACTGTCTACGAAATATTGTACTTATTGGACTCGTATTTGATCTTAGTTTTGTAGAACAAGTTAATTTGCGACTTGAGTAGTTCAGCTAGGCCGGTGACTAAGAGTCTCAGGCAAGGGCTGAAACTCATGGATACGTCACACTGCTCTGTGGATGTTGACGTAATAGAATAAATTAACACAACAACTTGATTTCATGACAGCGCCTTCACCGTTCTCTACGCCTTGAATTAAGGCTGCATTGATAACAATTTGGAATTTTAGTAAGCTCTTTAAATGGAAAATGTCATTTGTATTACACAACATGCGTTAAAGAGAATCGAGGGTTGCTGGCTGTTGTAAGCATAATTAGACTTCAAAAAATAATTATTTCGTTAAAAAATTATGTGGGAAATTATTCAAGTTGACTTGACAAACCTTCAAAATAACTGCACGACTGAATGATTCAAAACTTCTAAACATCGACTTTTAGGTGCTTGTAACCATTGTGTGTACGGGAATTGGTGCTTTAAAAGGGAACATTTGAAGTCCCGTGCTAGATGCCTTCTTTTTGTTTTGTTTCTTATCTATCAGTCTCACTGTTTTTCGACAGCCGCTATTAGAGGTGGTTTAGTATACAACTTGTTTTTATCGCGTGGGCAAGTTCATTCAATGTACTTCCCTTTACTTTGATTAGTCGAAGATACTAACAGCGACGGCACGAGATCTCAATCACTATAGTGACTGCGTGCGGGAGAATGCCCCAAAACTTGTGACTGTGCACAAACAGCGAACTCGATAGTCATGTTGTGGCTTCATACGCCATTCGTAAACCTAATGCTATGCGCCATGGCTTTCCCTTTCTCACCTTTTACCTTGAGTAATTACCGATCCCTAGTTGAATGCATTTAATTATTTATCACTGAAAAGTTGGCATTTTTCTCAATTTTTCAGTGGACTTTAACTTTTGATCAGGAGCGTAGCATTGTTTAGTGACCTCGTGTGATGAGTCAGTTGTTTGAGTTTTATGCAACTAATTTGACACGTGTATCTGTTCAAAGTTGTTCATCAAACTACGCTATTCTTTATAGGTTAACGAATGTCGATTACAGGCACTTCTATTTTTGGAAGCCTTTTTTCCTTACCTTTCAAACGCCCCTTAATTTTTGGCTGCATTGGGTAATTTTTTATCAGGAGCATTCTAATTTTTGACAATGTCTTCTCATTATCTTTCGAGGGAAACTTTGGTTTTCGGTTGCAATTTTTAATATTTAGCAGGTAGTACTTTATTTTTAATCTGCATAGTTCCATAACTTAGCATGGGGCCTTTCAATTTAGGCAACGTAATTTCATTACTTATCAGGGGTGGTTTAACACTTTGACCGCAATATGAGCCGCCGATGTACACGTGGGGAATTTTGATAATACTGCTGACCAGCCAGTAGTCATAACTCAATTTTTATAAATACTTACTGAAAGCTAAATGTAAGCACGATCCACTTAATGTATTCTATTTTCGAAATTGCGCACTACAATTGAATTTAAATTTGAATTTAAAACAAAACTTCAGGTTATTCAATCGCTGTCAATGTGTTAATTTTAGGCAGAGTAGTTTCATTATTTGGTGGCAGCGGTTTAATTTTGAAGAGCATAGTTTCATTATTTGTCAGAACGTTTCAAGTTTTTGGCTGCAACGTTTCATTCTTTTTCAGGAATGCTTCATTTTCTGTATAAATCGTACAGTTTGCTTCTCAACAACCTAAATAAGAATTAAGCATGAGATTGGGTTAGTTATCTTGCATATAACCATCTTGAAAAATAAATATTGAGCATAAACTTTCTTCGAAATGTAGTATTGATCTCTGAATGCTAATGAATAAACCCTTTATTTACATCATGCCTTCTATACTTTCTTCTCCACAAATAAATTTTTCGAAACGGCCAAGTTTATCACATTGTTAACTGTTATTTTAAGCACTTTAAGTCACTTAGTAAGTTCTCAAGAAATGAATGCAACTGAACTGTGAAGCCAAGACGTACTCCATCAGCATCCTGATTATTTCCATTGCGATTTCTCAAAGTAAATTTTAGGAATTTCATTTGTAAGAGTGAGATGCTTGGGACATGTAAAAGTTTTAGCTGGATGTTAACTTCTCATGAAATCTTGTCTTGTGTAAAAACAGTATATGAACTCATTTCACAACATAATACATAGAAGGGCAACATGAAAATATTGAATCAATAAATTATGCTGTGAATAAACTAAACATGGTGGTTAAACTCTATTTCAGTTTTGTACACTGATAAAAATACCGTGTATAGGAAGGTAAGGCAAGCCTTCATTGCGCTGAAACATTGCATGATTTGTTTCTTACAGGCCATTTTTTGGGGTCCACTGATGATTTTTTACCACTCATCATTTTGTTGTTCAACTTTTGTTTGATAAACTTCTTTCTACTTTGCTGATTCTACACACAAGGTGTAGGAACACTCCCATGATGTATATTACCTTTAACTCCATACTGAATGAACCCTTCCTCATTTCTCTCTCACTTCAGAACACCTGTCTTACGGTTAGGGAGGCATTAATTAACTTATAATTCAGTTTCATCTAGTCTTTTACTGCTCATTTATGAGCTTCAGTCCAAAGGGGAGATCATCAGCTTCTCTGAAGGTGACTCGGTTCACCTCAATGCAGTCTCGGTCCTCTGCATGTAATTTTGACGCTCTTACTGACCAGTTTTTCTGGAGACTGTGGCGAGAATTGGTTGTGACATAATCGCGTCATGATCGGAATTACGCGCCTGTGAGAGGACACAATCGTCATGATGTGGAACGCAGATCCATTTTTTCTGCTTATCGATAAATGGATGTATTTTTTTTGGCCTGTGTGATGAAGAAAAAAATGTTACCGCAAGTAAAACTTGGGTTTGTTTTTGATGACTACAAATATGAGTAAAAAGTATATTCAGTAGTGCTGTAACACGTTAACTGGGGAAGGAGAGCTGAAGAGTTTGGTTGGTTGGTGAAACTAAAGCTCAGTGTTCAACTCAAATTTTAAATTTAATTTCAATTATTGACATCTGAGCAAAGAAATGATATATTTAAATGTGCCCACATCAACAACTTCCAAAAAAAATCAGTTTTTTCTCACCGGTGGGCCACCAGTTTTATGGAAATCCCTTTAGTTGCCACCCGCAGGTTACCAAAAAGTCAACATGTAAAATGCATTTAAGACCGAATATTCGTTTCGCTTGGTTTAAAAGAGCAGCAATTTCATGAGCGCATTTACACCCAAGAAAACAGCGCTCGAATAGCAAACGAGACAAATTTGTACAGTAACAGCGACGCCCGTAAGATGACCAGATTTAATGTCACATTCTACAGAAAAACTGGATTAATTCCGCTGGCAGGTGCAGGTATCTCAAGCGATCGGCGAGACTCGTACTGTGAGGTGTTGACAAATGTTTTGATCTGGAAGCTGCGGAAGTGCGAGACGGTGTTCCGTGGAATTTTGTTCAGATCAATAGAGGGAATGTTATTGTCTATATTCAGTACGAAGATAAGTCTTAATCTTGTACAATATCATTTTTGAACCGTGAATGTTGTTCAATTTTAAGCACGGATTGTCAACATACATCATCGTCAATGATTTCCTAAACTCTCAGAGACGATATTCTCTAGCAGCATCTTCAACTTCAATTTGCGCGGGAATTTGACGTGAAGCTGTGATGCCATTGAAACTGCCACTATTGCAAATAGGATTTACTTGCATTGATCTCTTGGGGACTTTTTGAAATTTCTCCTGGCGTTTCTGATACGGAGCTCACAGTCAAAAAGCCCTTTCTTCAAAATCTCTTTGCACGAATCGTGCGCTTAGGTCGGGTGCGCTTTAAAAATTTGAAAAACTTGTCTGTTTACGCAGCTGCAACTTTTTTAGCTTCATCCATTCTTCTTGCATACGGTACCATAACTTTCTTAACACTTTGACTGCGACTACTATATATTGAGTTCAATGTCGAACTCAAATTTAAAGTCAACTGTAGTAAACTATTTTGAAAATGCCAAGCATCAACTGGATCGTGCTTTCATTTAGCTTTGATTAAGTATTTATGAAAATATAATTTGCGACTATTTGTCGGTCAGCAGCATTATGAAAACTACCTCCGTGTACCACCGGTGGCGCAAGTCGCAATCAAAGTGTTAAATACTGTAATACTTTGTAAATAACCGTCAAGTTTTCACCATGTACTCGGTAATTTCCAATGTTTACTGGAAGTAAAGACCATTTTCCTAGTAAGGGAGAGAGGATCAAAGGTAAATGAGAATGAGGACAGCTCGACCCCACATTTGCTCAACAGGCGACAAATTTTCAAACTTCTTATTCAGCGATACAGCGTGCGCTGTAAATTATTCCAAGTCAACATTGAAGGATTTGCGTTGCAGTTGTACTGCTAAGACGACGTAATCTGTTTGAAAATATGGCCCTGTTGTATGATGAGTAAGATCTTCACGCCGGTCCTGCAGGCTGGAAGAGACGAAAGTGAATTCATTCTTCCCAAGGCTGGTAGTCATAGAAAAAGCGGCAGTGTGCTCTTTTCATCACTTTCTCACAGACGTGAGGCCGTTGAATGCAATAATTTAGATTTTTCAATTGCAGTGCAAAGTTTCCGATAAAGTAAAAAAATCTTGAATAAATAAGAATTGTTTATCAGTCTAAATACGATCAAGGTAATTGAAAAAATTTGAATAAAAATATAGAAGAATCAGAGGGTCACTTTATAACTTGCTGCTGTGAGAGACGATTGAGTGTTGCGTGTACAGTTAAGGTATACTTGCAATTTGTTTCATAAGTAAGTTTTTAATGAACTAATGACTGGAAATCAGTTGACATTTTGAAATAATGCAAGCAATTTACAAAGTGCTAACTCATTTTCCATGAATTTAATTTAAGCTATAATAATAGGGTGAGTGCATATTTGTGTCAGAAAGGAAAGCTAGGGGAAGTGTTTTAAAATACCGAGGAAAGGTTATTGGTGCAATATTAAGGTAATTCGTTGATTGGCACAATAAAACCTTAAATTCCGACCATAACTGTGAGCATTCAGGGCTGAAGTAACTCACTGTATTGAAGTTAAAACATATGTGAACATTTGGGCTATAACTTCACAAAATAACCTCTAAAAAGACACGATAATTACCTTGAATAATGCAATAAAATGTAAAATTATTATTATTATTACGACGAGTACTTATTATAGATGTAATTCGCTGTATTCAGTTTAAAACATGTACGAACATTTGAGCTCCTACCAAACAAAACGATCACTAAAAAATACGTTAGTAACTATGAATGTTACAAGAACATGTAGAATTACTGATATAACGACGAGAATTTATTAAAGATGAAACTCGCTGCATTAAATTTAGAGTGACTCTAGATATAAGAGCTCTTGTGCTCCAGCAAGCCCACAAACAAGACCACGTGTCGATATCCAGCTCTCGTTCCTCAGATGCTATCGACAGCGCGCGCCGGGCGCAGGCCTGGCGGTGGTGGTGAGAGCAGGGGTTTGATCCCTCAATATTTACCGTGTGTACTGTGCGCCACGCTAACCACCGATGCACTGGACATGATTTGGGTAATATTTGATCAGCTGCTGGGCGAATACGTACTCTGTTGTGATCGTGAACTTAAATTTCACTGTAATTTGGATGATTTCGATAATTTTTGGTTGGGCAGCGCGAATATTAACTTTGTTATGTCTGTAAAATTCATTGAATTTCCGTTGATTTGCTTGATTTTGGTTGACGACATCGCAAATGTCAATTTTGTTGTGCCTGTGAATTCAAAATTCACGGGGCTTCTTTTTGATAATCTTTTAACTGAGTTGAAAAAAGGTTGAACTTAGCATAAAATAAATAAGTAAAAGAGACCAGTAATGAGATAAGTTTTTGCGTCAAATGTTAGGAAAAGGACGTGGCTGCGTTGTTTGAAGATTTAATTTCAACTGTATATGGAAAAACGGGACTACATTGGGAGCAGTCAAGTATCAGAACAAAATTTCCAGTTTTTCTAACTGTTCACTGAGGTTCACGGAGTTGCAGGGGACAAAAACGCGAGGAGCATCGCTTTGAATTCGCAAAAAGCGAAGGGAAAAACTTTGTCTACGCAGTAGCTACATTTACTATTACTGTTTGAGTTGTGCATGACTCCGTGGAGACACATGGAAGAATTTCTTTGAGAATTCTCGTGTGATGTTTACATGAGCGCTTACGCTTGGGTTTGGGAGTGAAAAATCGTGGACGCAGCAGCCTTACCAAGAACAGCAGCAACGAGCACCACACTCCGCCACGCACCACACAGCAACGAGCACCACACTCCGCCACGTGACCCATCGTTTCAGATTTGCGTCGACTCTTTATCTTACGATTTGACCGTGTTATGTTTCTGAAATTCCCGTGGTCTTACTTTTCATAAAATTTTCAAAGAATTTTGTTAATAGCATTGCTTGGCGAGCTCATGTGATGAGTGAGTTGTTTGTTTAAGTTTTATGCAACTTACTTGGCATGTGTAGCTGTTAAAATTGTTCATCAAACTGCGCTACTTTTTCACATGGCTTCGTAATTTGTTGTGAACGCTTTCAGTTTGATTCAGCCTCGAGGTTTATTTTGAGACAACAATCTAGAGGGGAAACGACTTCACTAAAAGAACGTTTTTTTTACATAAAATCCATCGCAAACATCAGCAGAAAGTGCATAACAAGTGTATGAGTCGACATAGCACCAAAAGAGTATTACAAACTAGTCACGATAAGCCATGCTACCTGCTCAAAATAAGCAGGAGTAGTGAGCAGACGCAATCGGTTTTCGGTTTTCAATTCACCATGCAGTGAGTGATTGTTCATCTATCTTGCTGATTTGAACTTACGAGTCAATCACAAATGCTGCATGATTCATTACAATTTCACAATGTTTAAAGTTAACTTGAGAAATTTCAACTTTTTTTTGGGAGTTTAGCTTCATCATCTTGTTTTGAGCCCTTATATATCACCTCAAATAAAAAAAAATGCGTCATTCGTTTTTTCGAGTATCGGGTGAGATGCAGGAGTATTTTTGTGCTCATCCGCGAGGAAGGATATTTATTGCAAGAGTAGATTACGATGTGCTATTGCAATGGAAACTTGTATGTGTATGCTGTATATCTGTGGGAATTAACCTTCTTAGGAAGAAGACTTGAGATCCCGAGCTGAGGGTGAGGTGCGCCGTCCTTTCGTTGAAATAGAATTGTTTTCTTTAGGAAAATATTTTTCGGTTCACTGATGTCTTTTTCAGTTCATCTGACTTTCTCCTTAACTTAAATTGTATCTTATTTCATAAATTTCATTCAATCTTACTGATCTATGCGCAATGTACCGTGCAAGAGTGGGTACACATTTGTGCATTGTGGATTCCCCACTCCCTTAATTCCATCCTAAATGGCTACTTCGTCTTCCCCTCAAGGGAATACTTGAGACTTAGCAAGGTGTTTCAGACACGGTGTTTTTAATTTACACGTTGTTTCAGCCGGTGTTTCAGCCTTCTTTGAAAGAACTTTAACCTATGGTTGATGCAGGTTAAAATAGCGTTATTTCCTCAATAGAAGAGTATCCAAAACTTTTAGTTTGAAAGTTAGTTACATTCATAAGTAGAAGCGCGTCGTCCTGTTAACGAAAATTGAAATTTCAAACTGGTTAATCACGCTCATCGCTTGAAATCACGCTCATCTGTTGCGATGCATGCGTGGAGGCGTCTTTGAAATGGTTGGTGAACCCGATACATAATTGGCGAACCTGGTACATGATTGGCGAATTCGGCACATGATTAGCGAACCTGATCCATGATTGGCGAACCCGATCCATGATTGGCGAACCCGATGCATGATTTGCGAACCCGGTGCATGATTGGCGAACCCGATACATGATTGGCGAACCCGATGCGTGATTGGCGAACCCGATGCATGATTGGCGAACCCGATGCATGATTCGCGAACCCGATACATGATTGGCGAGCCCAAGACTCCAGGAGGTTCAGCAATCCTTGCACAGACATCAATAATTATAATCATATCGATGAGTTCTTCTTCGAATAAAACTCGTATTTTGTGCATTGAACTCTTTGGGTGTCTCCCTAGATAGAAGTCTAGGGCGTCATGTCAAGAGACCTGAGGGAAAGAGGCAAGAAATGGGTCCGCCACGACATTTCAAGTCTTTGTAACTTTCAGACTAATTTTTCAATATCCTTCCGCATAGGAAATTAGGGTTATTTAACGTACAGGAATCTTAGGATAAACTTCGTTCAAAGTATTCTGAAACACGCTGCATTTATGCATTTATCACAAACTTGCCCGGATGTTAAGAGAGAAGTACGAACGATTCAAAATAAGTTTTACAAAATGGTTTTCTGGGGTATGTCTGTAAGGAACGGTTGTTTTAGTTAAGTTAACATTTCCTGTTAATTTTTTTTCGAAATTGCTAACACATGAAGTGGCAGAATTTGAAACTGAAGCATTTTTATAATAATTATTATTTTTATCTTCAAAGTTTGTTTCGGTTGTCCTTCATTCAAGACGTTCACTATGGCTTTGACTGTACCAATGAAGAAGATTAAGACCACATTTGTCCAAAATGCAATTTTTTTAATTTTCACAACCTGATCACGCTTGCCTCTGCATTACATGCTGGCGTTTAAAGTGGATCAGATTTTTGTTTGTTAATTGTGGGAATCGGAGCGGTTTCTTACAGAAGAACATGCTGAACATTTCAAATTATGAATTCTAAAGTTCCACACCTGAATAACTCCTTGTTCTAAATTGTAGAGTTTCAATAAAGTATGAATTTTTGAAACATGTTAGGAGTCCACATTACGTTTTCTGCCTGCTACAAGGCCATTTGCCATTATTTAACGATTCATTCTTAAACGTGTTGCCGGGCTGGGTAACACTTCGAGTTTCCCATGCAACGAGCAATGCAATTAACGAAGTGTTCAAATAAGTAATTGAAGAAGTGTTTAAATAAGTAATTAAAGAAGAATTAGTTACTCTTATTCCTAAATATCATCAACGAGACACACGCGCATTTTTCTCCAAGATTGATGTGAACTCCCACCGACGTCAGAAGCATGACCTACAAACATCAATCGTAGAAAGTAATATCGGCGACCGGCATACGATCCTCGTCTCTGGCTGAGGCGTGATTGAATTTTTGATTGATTGAACCCCGGCGTCAAACTACGAATCTAAACTCGTAATTTTTAGACCGACCTGAATATTGATGCGCTGGGTTTGTTCAGCGATAGTTACTTAGGTTGAGCAAATCTTAGCTTGAATGGTGATGTTTAAAATGCAACGCTCATCCATTGCGCAAAAAGAGTAGGATGTTTTGCGTGCTACCTTCGTCTACACGAGCTGTATTTATGTGATATGATCACCTATTGACTTGCGTGTTACCGTGAAGTGTCATTTGCATCCCATGGGCCACTATAACCGTTTGATGCGGGAATGACGAGCGTCTCACTTTGATGCAGGAGCTGTAAAGGCGAAGATGAAAGCCTCCCTTGCCGGCGCTACGTCAACCACTCGGGGTGCTTTTCGGTACACAAAGTATAAACGCAATTAAAAATGGTTTTCAGCATTCCTGTAATTCACCGCAGTGGGGCCTGAGCAGTGCAGTTCAGTGAAGAATCTGTCGCGTCAGCCCAGGTCACCACAAGTCGCTACAAGCCACCACAAGCCACCACAAGCCAC